>JABFPK010000079.1:0-21184 GCA_022817445.1 Habroteleia sp. ZL-2020
CACGCAGACTTATATTTACATGAAATATTGAAATTACGCTGACGGAAATAGACGATGTGTATGCCACTTGCGCCGCGACCAAAATATCCCTCTCCGCCGTTTCGCTTGTTTATGCGAGCTAATTAACGTTGCTTGCGATTGAAAGGATTTACTGTAACGTCCGAGACGACTCGATCACACAAGAGCGCAACCTATTTTTGTTGGCTTCAAAGTTTACGAGATTTTGAATTTCTTTTAACAAATTTAATTTTTTAAGGCTGATGGCTTATCGACAGTCGGTAAAGAAGTATGTTTAATGACAAATTTGAGCAAACTAGTTCTTCTTGATTTTTTGGTAATTCATTTATTTATATTTATAATTAAAGTTTTTTCTTAATGTTTATATTTTAAATTTAATATTGTTTAACATACTAATACTTTTTTGTTTTATGGAATATAAATTTAGTTATTTAAGATGATATGCTACTCGTTAATGTTTGAATTGTCAGATTGTCACCAAAAGTATATTTTCGCAAATATTAAAACCAATAGTTTAAATTTTCGAAAAAACGTTTGATCAATTTTTATGTAATTAAATTTGGAATATTTAAAATAGTTTTTAACGATTGCAGCATTAGTCATAAAGCTAAATATTGGAATGAAAATGTATATGAAGTATCCTAATCTATAAACACGAAAACCTTATTCCAAACTATTGTTTTGGATTACATACAAAAACAATATACTTTTTTATTTTGAATATTGTTTATTTATATTTTTTCGAATATTTATTTTAATATTTGCAATTTTTGGGATCTACATTGCTTATCATTTTCAGATTTGTCGATATGATACTTTCATTTGAAGTCGGATCGATAAAGTTCGGATAGTGTAGATAATTTTCGCGTCGTTATTAATTCAGCTGAGCGTTAACATTTGCACATCGATACGCAGCATCGAAATCCTTAATCGCGCCAAACCGCAAGAAAAAAACCGAACGGATTGCCGGCGATAAAGCGTTCGTTAGTAAGGTTCCCATAAACCTGGCCTTTATAGCGCAACGCCTAAGAACGATGATGTCGCGACCTTTCGAAAGCGACGCGTTAGCGAATTTCTAATCGCGCGCGCAGATAATCCCACGCTTCGATCCAGACTCAAGGCTTCTGAGCGATCACGAAAAATGACTTTGTCAGCAGAATCTTCAAAATATATGAATGAAAAAGAGAAATAAGAAATCGCAAAGATAAAAATACAAACTCAATCAATTTTTTTGCACTCAACAATTTTGTTTTTGCAAAAAGTTGCGTCAGGGATCGATCGAATTTTGAGTTAATTAAGACGCGAATTTCGAAACGGCGCTGCCAAGAACAGTGATGGAGGTAAAAAAACTACCGACGAATTTGAGGCAAAAGTCACGCGACTGTGCCTTTTGAAACTGCGTACTTTCACTCGGCGTAACCTATTATACAATGTAAAACAAGCTCGCGGTTTTATAATCCGCGATACATAATTAAGCCGATTGTTTCGCGTAACCGGCAGATGTCGAATATATTGGTTTTAATCGCGGCGAATCCGGGCGGGCAGTTTTTGCGCTTCCCCCTCTCTTCGCCCTTAGACTTCGAATTATTGACGTCGAGCGTGGGCCGCCGTGGCGAAACAACGAAAACCGCAGGCCCATTAAGCCGACCGACCGCATTCGTTGCCGGAGCAAATCGCTGAGATCGATAGCGCAGCTGCTGACTTCATGATTCACCGCTCGCGAAATATTCATTTTGATACGCGAACTCTTAATGCATTTGGATTTATATTGTTAAGGAGATAATACTTCAAGAATTAAGTAATTTGTATTAACGGGAAAAGGGATATACTTATGTTAGAGTACTAGATCATATAATGCTTTTTTTAAATGTATAAGAAATAACTCCTTGTGTGGTGTGTGTGATTGATATACTTATTTACACAAATAAATGGAGAATTGTGGAATTTATTGAAGTCGATTTTGAAAATTAATATTAGAAATTGACATTAATAATTCCGAAAAAGTAATTCTTTTTTAAAAATGTCTATTTAAATTATTTTATTAATCTGTAATAAAAAATCAAGATTTTCATTCCCAATTTTATTCTAGCCCTAACCCACCTTCTAGGTGGGTTTCTAGAGGTGGGATATGAAACTCAAATTTGCTATCATTGGATAATTTTTTAAAAAAAATGAAACTCGTATTTTTTAATTTGATGATCTGATTTGTATTTCTCGAAATATTTGACCATGTCCAGTTTTTTATACCCTCTATATAGGTTTATTAAAAAAATGACAACAAGTTAGAAAAAATGACTTTTTAATATGACATTGATCTATTTTCTATTTTCATTCCAATGTTATTATAATTTTCATAACAAATTTGAAAATATTGTACCTTTAAGTTATAAAATAGTTATACCTTTGTATAACTAACAAATTATTAAACTACAGATTATACAGAAAGAAAACACGAATTAATTAAAGCGAAATACTTTTTTGCAAAAAGATAACATTAACGTGTTGACCCTTACAACCGAAATAAAAAACAATTATTATTAATGTTCAGTGATTATTACTGTCGACGATTTGAGTTATAACAAAATTTCACCGCATTCAATTAATAAAACACTTCGCAATTAATCGTTGATTTGTTCTCATACGCACTAGCATTAGCGAAATCATATTACAAAAGAAAACACTACTCCTTAATCCAGTCATTTATGCATGACGTTTTTTCTTCCAATCAAAATCAATACCGATTAGTGATCCGATGAAAAAGCAATTAATCAGTGCCGCGGAACACGATTGCAAAGGAAAACGGCGCGTAGGCACGATCGTTTCCCACGATCTCGCGCGGCCGTATATCACACGTGATACCGGCGATTTTTGCCCCGGCACGGTACGCAACCGGGCAAATTATGCCGCGCGTCGATTTAATTAAAACAAACTCGTTCGGCGTCATATTAACGCGTGGGCGAGCGCGCGCGCCAAGTAGGTTAAAGCCAGCGAGGCTGCGCGCGGCTGCCAATTTTTCGCGGCTCCGCGCTCGCGATCGGGTCCAGTTTCGCGAGTGATTTACGACGTAGCAGTGGCGAGTTTACGAGCGAAGGTCGCAATTACGATAATCGATACCGAAACCGGCGTTCATTAATTCTCCTATCCGTCGATAATTTATCTGATTAATTTTCTGCAGCGAAAAATTTAACCGAAATTGTTTTGCCGGCTTTTGAGGTTGCGCCGTCCATTAGGTTCTCTTTTTTAGGTTGTTTTGCGCGTCCGAGAAACCAGTCGTTCTTGAAAATGATTGGCAAACGATAAATTCTCGAACCCCGAAGTTTAATTCGTTTTGCGAAAGTTTGATCTTGAAATCAATTTCGCGAAATTCAAAACGTCTTAATGTCCGAGGGATTTTGTTGTTCGGGAATAATAATGTTCCCCGTTTTTGAAATTCCTCAAATTTCTTGAATTCTATATATATTTCTTAAAACTGTAGGTTTGTATTTTTTTATTTAGTGTTTTGCAACAGGTCGGGCCCTAAATTATCTTGCATTCTATACATGTTTAGAATATTTTTCTAACAAATATAGTTTTTTTTATAATTCAAGTAATTAGGATTGTTTATTAAACCGAGGAAAGAACTTAGTATTTTAAATTGCCTTTATATCACTTTATGGATATAATTTGCAGCATATACTTTCAATCATTTTCAAAGTAACCCAGACTGAGTTGCAAGTTATAACGTAATTGCAGCGAGGCAAACATGAAAATATAATAAATAATCATATATCGAAGAACAGTTGATGTGTTTCTCGTGTAAACCAACAACCACCTTTCCTTCATCTTTGAAAAATCACAGTTATCTTAATCCACCCACATTTCTGAATACATTTTTTAAAACCAAAACCGAACATATCTATTTAATTTCATATTGTGGATCAAATGATAATGAAATTTTAGTAAGACAAATTGTGCACACATTATTTATACAAAACTTAAACACGTCAGTTATATTTGTAATTATATCGCAATATTTTGAGTTGAAAACCTAATTTCTTTTTTATAAATCTATGTATAATTATTCAACATTAACACATATTTACTGCCGTTTCTTTAAGTGATTCGATCGTCAACAAAACTACATCACCTTGAAATAACAATTGTTTGCTCGCTCGCCCTTAAAAACGGTCATTTTGGCGTTAAGCGCGGCACGAAATTTAAACCGCAATCGGGTAGCGCTTCTTGAACGCATAGGCCGTTTTAATTGATCGCGCGGCGTAATTAGGGTACTATGTTAGGCAGGACTGGTTGGCGTAAATATCGGAATGAAGTTCAAGTTGAGCGAAACTGAAAGTGGTTCGGCATGACTTAGAGCCGCGCGCGCGGCGTCGACGGCTCGACCAGTTTCGAGCTTCTTTTCGGTTTCGTGAAAGCCGCGCGCCCGCGCCGCCCCCGACTCTCGTCGCCCCATTTAATCGTCGCATAAAATTTGCTATTAATAACGCGATAACGAAGCAATGGCGCGTAATGCCGAGGCGGATAAAAATCGACTCGCGATCGTTATCCCGCGCGAAATAATGCCGCAAGTCAAACATTAAATTATCGTTAGCGTGTAATGGTAACGTAAACGGCGGCATAATGCATTCGAAAGTATCTATTACGCGCGCGTTTCGTCATTTCTAAAGCCGCGGCGTTGTGCGCCGCGACTCGCATTGCATTGTCCGCTAATGATCGTTCGACATTTAACGAACGCGTTGTCGCGCAGAAACCTTGAATCGCGCGCGCGCGATGGAGCAACGCGTTATGCAATTAACGAATCGTGCGTGCAAGGGCATCGCATTCTGATCTCGCGCGATTTGCGTTGCTTATTAGATGCCGGACTCGGTGTTCTTATAATCGCCCGTTATTACCGGCCGAGAGCGCGCGCGGTCGTTGCACGCAAGCTCTGGGTTAAATCGTCGCGATACCGCGAGCTCCACCGGTGCAAAGTTCAAAAATCAACCGATTGTCGCGGTTTTTCCGTCTCGCCGCAGCAACCACGACGAGCACAATTTTGCGTTCGTTGTAATAATCATTTTTGTTTTCAATTGTTCCAAGAACAATTTTTGAATGATTATTTACGTAGATTGAGGGGCTTGGTTAGGTGCACTCTTAGAAATTATCTATTTATTTCTCGAAACTATTTGTATTTTTGAAAACGGTAATAAAAAACGTTATAAAAAATATGATTTATAAAAAACATTATAATAATGAATATATAAATATTGCAAATAAATAAAAATATTAGGTCATTTCATCTTGGCTTATTTTTTTTTATATGTCGAGTGATTTTATTATCATCAAAATATAAATCGGGCTTTGTAAACAAACAATTTTTAAAAGTATGGTTCATTATTTTATTTCTTGAATATTAGTCGGGAATATGTAATCAGACAAATGTAACGATACAAATAGTAGGGAAAAACGATTTAAATGATTGGAAAAAACCAACGATTGTAAACTAAAAATTACAAATTGTAAGTTTGCATTTACAATGTGATATCGCAAAAGTGAACAGCGAGTTTTGCAATATTTGTAATTCGGATTGCATTGTGTATCACCGCATTAATCAATGGCGAAGTCAGTTTGCGCACACATTATTGTGCAAATTTTTTTATTCTAGAATTACGTCATCTAAAATTGTTCCGTACGTTTGTTTTTCCATTTCAATTTCAATTTTGAATTAACTTCAACGTTGGTTTAACAAACACTTAAAGCGTATTTTTTTATAGTCAATTCAATCTTTTCGGAATGTCTTGCTTAACATAATTGAATCATTATTAAATTAGAGTTAAATTTGAATTAAGTTTCATAAAATAATCTTCTTTTCCTTTTAATTGTAAATGCGTTTACTAATATGAAATAGATTTATTGATCGTATGGGAAGTTTGGGCTTTGGGTTTATTTTGTTTTTTCAAAATAATTTTGCTATTGTTTATTTTATTATATAGGATTTATTTTACAATTACAATATTGACCTTCGTTTGCCAAAGATGGCTTCTTATAACTGGGACTAAGGCCAAAGAGGTCTTACAAGGGAATTCCAGGGTATATGATTTTTAGGAAATGTATACATTGGACGGATATATCCGACCAATATTACCCCATTGTACCAATTCTTAAAATAACGTCGTAAAATACAAAATACTTTTATACACTGTTCGATGATTGCTTGTTTTTCTGATTCACCTCACTACGAGAAAATCTTTTACAATAAATTTGATTGCAAAAATTTATCATACATTTATAAATGTTTCGGAAAGTATTAATTAATTGTTTTTAGAATAATCTCATAATTACAATTATCTCGATAAAAATATCGTTGTTTTTGTTATGTATAGACTTTGAGTCGCATTCCGAATTATTTAATTGAGAGTTAATAATTTTATTACCGACGATCAAACCAAGAAATTATTATTGAAGAAGAACAATTAATAATTACGCGGGGCAAAAAAGTTGATCCCGCAATAGAACTGCCACCGAACATGAAACTTCCTTATCGCTCGTAATACGTTCAAAAGGCTCGCCGGAATAAAAGTTTGACGACGTTCGTGGGAAGTCTTAATGTAAACATCGGAATTTTATCGATGAACGACCAATGGTATCGAATCAAATGTTTTTTTCACCGCAGTAAATTAGACTCTTACACAAAGTAGTTGGTTCTTGGAACTCGACGATTATAGAACAAAGCGGAAAGAAAAGGAGACAAAACAAAACGCCGAAGAAGGAAGAAGAAAAAAATATCACGTGCTCGTTATCGAGCGAACTAATTGATAAAATAAACATGAAAATTTTTCACGGCCGTTTTTTCTTCGGCACGACAGATATCGAAAAATTGTTATAGCATCGATTTAACTGCATCGCGATTTTCGCAATCGATTACGGTGTATAATTTAACCGTCGTGGAAAAATCAGTTCGAGGAATATTAATCATTTGGAAAATCATTTTTCATTGCCATTACATTATTAGTTGCTAATATTCTCAAATGATGTTTCAGATTAATCTAAGAGAATTGATCTACTGTAAATGTTTTTGTACTACAATTTTACTAGCTTTATTGTATGAGATAATGCGAGAAACTTAACTCATTTTGTTAAACGTAAAGAGGACTATTTTAAATTATTTTAAAGACAACTTTAAAGAGTTTTATTTTAATTTATGATAAAAAATGCATTTGCTTCAAAAAATTAATGATAGATTTGAATTTAAAAAATATGATACGAGAATTTCTTTCACTATAGGCTTGGGAAGTAAGTTTCAAACAAAAAATTGTTGACAAAAAACTGTTTGCTTTATATTCCTTAAATAAACGTCGAACTCTTAAGTTTTAAACAAATATTAAATTTAATATTTAAAAATTCAATTTAAATTCAACACTTTTTACTGAAAATAATTAAAATAAAAGTTTAATCGAAATAAGAATAAAATAATATGGTACAATTGTAAGGGATAAATTCAATTTCCATAAATACAACAAAATTGGAATATATATATAATAAGATGTAATTAAACACCGTTCGAAGTACTCTACAATTTCATAAAATACATCTAGTTTTTTGTGCAAAGATGATCGTCTGTTATGCGAAATTAATTGCAGCGTGCATCGAATTAAAAGCGGGCTGGTTGGTTATAACGAAACGCGTGTTGCGATAAGAGGCGTGCAAAAAGCGTGGCGTTTAGTCGGTGCGTCAGATTGTGTATCGCGTTTGCGTTTGCGTGTTGTAGGCGAAGAGACGGAGATAAGTGGAAGGAAGAATCGAGCCATTAAATCGACCGTGAGCGTGTTCGAGCGTAGAAAAAGAATCTATTCAAAACTTTCTCACGTTCGTAGCGACACAAATGACGAATCCATGTTCGCCGGCCAATGGCGAGCGACTAGGAAATGACGGGCGAACCTTGACGGGAGCGCACGATTAATTGTCAAGCGTTTGTGCGAGAAACAACGACAAAAAATTCACAAAACAACAAAATCAAGAAGAGAAAAATAAGTCGGAAAAGGGCGCGGGGGCGGGGAGGCAAGAAGCTTATAATTATGAGCGACGTTTCGGCTGCTTTGTGGCGGCACGTCGATGACATTAGGATTTCGGTGAATTATGAATAAACCGATTACGTCAATTAGCCGATGCAAAGTTCACAATAACTCATCCGGATCGTTAATTGAATCGAGGCTCGTTTGTGTCACGCCGAAGCACGATTAAATCGCAGAGAGCGGTCTGGCTTTTGTACGAAGTCGCGCAATTATGCAATTTCCGTGTTCCTTCTTAGCTCATTTGAATCCGGCGAGGGCGGGCGCGATCCCGATCGCCGGTTTTCAATCATTGATACCGATCGATCAGCCGACAGCCAGGCAGACCCCCGATATAGCCGATAAATTAGCCGCGAGTTTTGCGCCAGTTAATTGGAGAACCGAGGGACTCGGCCGAGTCTCGCAAGCTACGAAGCGTCCATCTGCAACGCGATTCAAATGCAAGTCAAATTCGTCTTGAAAATTTCCATCGCCACCCCGCCGACTCGCATAACGAACGAATTCGTCAAAGGATTGAAGGCCGCGTCGACGATACCATCTTAATTTCGCAATTCATTTAATAACAAATATCTTTTGTGACGTTCCGCCGCACAGAAGAGTTGCCGTTCAAATTGTGGTAAATTGCAATTAAAAATGCGTCCGCTCCGAGAAAGCCTTGTGCATATAAATTTCTCCGTTAATCTATCATACAGGACATCATAACACAATCATGACAATCGCATCGGCAAAATATACAACTTATATTGTAAATCAATTGAGTCAGCGTAAGACAAAGATCCTTGAATAAAAAAGCTGTCCAGTTGATCAGATTGAATTTTAAATTTACAATTTACATTGTAGAATACATAGTTGCTATTGTTGGCTTGACCTTGCGTGCGTTTGCAATTGCCAAATTAGGAACAAAATTAATCATTTTGGAAATCAAATTTGCGATACCGATCGCGCGGTCATCGAATCGCGACGGGGATCCGGCGATCCTCGCGATGTCCCTCGCACGATCTTTCCAACCTAAATCGTTTGAACAATGTAACCGAAGGAACGGCGCGCGTAAATATCTAGAATTTTGCACTCGCGATCGGTAATTGCATCGCGGATCACAAGCTATAACGCGAGTCGCGAAGGCAACATTGAAATCACGGAACCGGCGATTGCAAAACGAACAACTGGGTTCAATCGAATAATCTTCGTCGACTGGATAAAATAATGCGATTATCGTGACATTTGGTGCGAGGCCACGCGAATAAAGAGTCGCGCTTATTGTCAGCGTCGGCTTACGGCTCAGCCGTCAAAAGACGCGGCGTCTGCGTATCGGCGTGCGCGCACGCGATACATATAATGTCAATAGCGATGTAGACGCATATAAACCATTAACTACTACGCTGTCGAAGGCCACGAGTGACTCGGCCGGAGAGAGATGCGGGCCTCATCTAGCGCCCTCTTTGTCTCGCTTTGTCCGATTCTCGTCGCTCTTTCTCCCCGTGACCTTAAGCTCTCCGACGCTTCCGTCAGCTGCAGGCTAATGGCGAGTCGCGCGCGCGCGTGTGTGTAAGCGCGTGTATCTGCAGCCAGTAGTAGGAAGAGCCCCGCGAGAAATCCTAATCGAGCTGCCCGGAAAATCAAACGCGCAAGACCTTTAGCGATAATCTTGCTTTATTCGCGCTCGCGTACGCCAAAACGCGACGATGATTCAGCCTATTCAATAACGCTTTTCTGTGTTTCCGCGTTTCCTTATTCCTTTTCTTCCTTTTGCGCGATCAATCCAAGGTCGCGCAATATTCATTCAAACCGCGTCGCATCTGCGTTGCGTTACGTTGCCGATAAAAAAACCGATTCCAATCGAGATTAACGGATAACTGCCAAACTAAGTCAGAGCGTGGTTATAGAACGGCTAACGGAATCCGTTTGACGTTGCCGATCGAGGATCGTTCAGGGTTTGGAATTTATTTAGCGTTGATTAGCTTCGTGACGTGCGCGTGCAAAAAAAGCACTCGTTGTCGATAACGAGCAATGTGTTGGCTCAACGATAAAGACCAACGGCAGACATAACTGTGTGTGTGATCATGAATATAAGTAGTAATGGAGATTAGGTATATCTTGTGGTCACTTTTATCAAACGGCGACTATCACGCGATAATCTTTAGCTATTATCTGTAAGTGATCATGATTAGTATTTACTTTGTGCTTTGTAGCTGTTCGCTGCCTTTATATTTGCCGAATGGATGCAGTGAAGTTGAAGTTTTTTAATAGAAACTCTTGGCGAAGATTTAGAATATGTGTTAAGGATGCGAATTGAAATTGCTTCTGATTAACTTGATCCATTTGTGGAGCCTCCCACGTTCGTAAGATTCGCGCGAATACGAGGTCGGAATCAGCGAACCTTTCTCCTGCGCGAAGAAAGAACCGAACTAACTTATTAGAATGTCAATAGCGCTCGGCGAAAAGCCGATAGTATCTCACCTTCTCGTGCTTGCTGCACCTTCGCTTTTCTCGGCCGTATTTTGTCGTGCCATCGTGTATAGACGCTATTATGCCCCGCGCGCAACCGTATGTGCACCCGTTTGTGCACCCGCTTTTACATCTCCGGCAGAGCTCGTTTCTTTCAGTTATTACCATCGATCGAGTATTGCACTTGAGCGAAAATTACAGCGCCCGTGATAGCAATGAAAAAGGTAGCCCCCGAACATTTTTTATCCCACGACATTGTCGTGCTTATCCCCGACTGCGCTGCAAGCCAATAAAAATGCTAAAAAGTCGGTATCGTTAATAAATTCGAGCGTACGTCCTTGGCCTAGCTAACGGAAATGATCATACCCTCGGGTGCGAAAGGGGATGGTGAAAGGGGTCCGACCCTCTAATCGCAGTCACTGCAGGTTGTGGCGGCATTCCTGTGAGCATACTGACCGTTGTTTCGTGTATCGAGCGGGTTCGGTCCACCCGTTTGGAGTACCCGCCCGACGACTGTTCCATCCGAGTGACGGGTTCCCATGAGAACTCGTTGCTTTCAGTCACGATTGACTGGGCACCTACCCAATTCGCGCATCAGCTACCATTTGCGATCTTAGTCAATTACAATCTAACGTATGAATTTTGTTTTTTTGTTGCAGACTAAGAAAAATAACCCTAACCACATCAAACGTCCGATGAATGCATTCATGGTTTGGTCACAAATCGAACGTAGAAAAATTTGTGAGGTGCAACCGGATATGCACAATGCGGAAATTAGCAAACGTCTAGGTAGGCGTTGGAAAACACTGGACGAAGCCGAACGAAGACCTTTCATCGAAGAAGCGGAACGCCTGCGAAAACTTCACATGGTCGAATATCCAGATTACAAATACCGACCGAGAAAAAAGACCTCGAAGCCCGCACCTCCGCCTAAAACAAAGGAATTGAAGAAGACAAAGAAACCTTCGTCAGTTTCACCAGCTTCATCGCCATTGTCGACCGGATCACTCTCTCCAGCTGGACTTTGCCACAAAATCCGAAACGACTCCAACAACAACAATCAAAGTATGGTGAAGAGATTGCAGTCGCCACCCACCACCAACCCCGTATCCAAGCTCAAAGTTAAACTTGCTTTGGACAAGAGGCCTTCGGATTATACACCAACTCCACCGATCGTCACCGCTAAAATTCCAAGCAGTCCAAGCTGCGACACACCAGACTCTCCAGAGTCAGCTAGCTTCTACGACGACAACATTTTCGATTGCGTGAAACAAGAATCGAAGCCTGATGTCAGCTACAGCCATGAATTCACGAATGACAGGCTCCTATCATCCATCAGGCCTTTCTCCGAAATGGATCCTCTTTCCAGGGGCTTCCAACGAACGTCTACTTCCAATCAGAATGTGGATGTATTCGTAAAAGAAGAGCCCGCGGAAGAGCCCTCGGACATCTTCATTAAAGTGGAACCATGTGAAATGGCGTCAACTCCCACATCTACCGCCACAACAACCACCACTACTTGCCTCGCGAACAATGCTGACCCCATACCTTTGGCAGAATTAGACTCCTTAACGGACCTGCTTAATATACAGCCGTCGGATTTCCGACTGGATCTGGACATGGACACCATCGCCACAGATCTCGACTCATTTGACCCGTCTAATTCTACTGCCACACCCGGCTTCGAATTTTCCTGCACACCAGACGTCACGGATATGCTCTCCAACATCAGCACCGAATGGAGCTTCTGAGACGAGCTTGCGTCGGACGAGCCGTCGTCCGACAATGACGATCCTTCCGCAGAGGAATGAACGACCAGACTTATTCTTGTGCTCAACACACCGGAAGTGATATCCTGGACATGCGCCTTCTTTTCGAGCACTACAACAGTCTGGGTGGATGTTATTCCCGCTGCGTATCTTTTGTTCTTTCATTTCCTCTCTCATTTCTTTACTTCCCTGTCCTGTCCTTTTCTACATTTATTTTTTTTTGTATATTGAACCTTCAACTGACCTTTTGAAGTCTTGCGCTGATTTATCGTTAAAGTTTATTCGCAATCGTACATTAGCGCGCGAACGGCCAACGACCCAAATTAACTTATGTACTCGGTGTGTAGATGGCGCCCGCGTGGCCGCTCGCGCGACGCCGTATGATGTTCTTACATGCGGATGCAAAGTATAAACGAACGTTTTATCTTCTTTTGTATATGTATTGTAGAATATTAGTGCTTAAGGAACCTTTTTGTACGATGAAACGAGCTGCGCGCGATTCAGAGGGCGCCACTGCCAATGGTATGGACTGCTTGGTCTATCCGGGCGCCCTCTGTACCGTTCAAGCCGTCATTACTGTTGTGTATATCGATAAACGCATATTTAGTAATATATAACTCTTGTAGAATATGATCATATGAATGATGATAATAATAATATTAATATACGATAACAATAAGGTGAGCAAACGATGATGTGAAACGGAGTTTTATAATGAGTTGAAGGGGATCGCTGCAATTATATGATTGCAGAAGATGAACGCTTCTCGGATCCTGTTTTATGTTTGGTATCAGTCTACGAATCCAGTCAATATCGTTGGTGATTTTTTGTTTATAAAAAAGCACATTGACATGCAATAAATAGTGCGATAACAAATATAAAATGGTGTCTCGGTATATATACACCCGATTCATGTTTGAATTGTCATTCTCGAATTCGATATGGGGAAAAAGTTATCATCAGTTTTTGATATGTGATAAAAATGGGGATAAAAGTGACACTTCCGCGAGAAATAGAGACGTTATTTATTTTGGTCGAATCGAGAATGGCGGGATTCAATTTGGTCCTCGATTTTATTGTGAGTCAGTCACACAACTATACACTACACATTAAAGAATACACAAGACATGGTTAAGATGTATCGTTAAGGATATAAGATTTCTATCATAATTATTATTATAACGTTGACGACATTATTATTATTATTATTATTATTATTATTATTATTATTATTATTATTATTAATATTATTAATATTATTATAATTATTAGAGTTTGCAAGTTTTATATATCGTACGAATTAAGTCTAAGAATCGTACACGGTAGTCTATTTAATTGAACGGATTTTCGTTTTTATTTTTGTGTTTTTGAATTGTTTTATAAATTTTATGCGAACTTTATTGGGTTTTATTCTTTCATTTGTACTCGTACAATATTACACCAATTCACATACATACATTGACACATAGGAATACACATACAGATACACGAGTTATGATTCTTGGGCAGCGTGCGTCCCACTTCCGGTCAACAAAACTATTAATATCAAACTTTGATCTCATATTCTTTTTACACGTAACTGTAATGAATTATTAACATTTTTTGTATCGATTTTGAGGTCGATGTTAAGACACTAATACCAGCGAAACTACTACCATTAATTTTGTAACTCTTAAGGCGCGTTTGTTCGTTTGTTATATTCTTTCTGTGACTTTTTGCTTCCTTCATTTCTTTCTTGTGATTTTAATCATAACTCTTTTTTATTATTAGCTGCGTAATTTTTCATAAGAATTATTCTTTATTGATCATTTGAACATGTATTTTGAATAAATGAGATGTTTCTATTTTAATATTTTGACTTTGAAATATATAAACATATATATTATATTATGTATTAATTAGACAACGATTAGCGTTTGCCATGGAATTTTCTTTTTCTTTTTTTTTCAATGCATTTTTTAACATCAAATTACCATGCATTTCTATTCAGCCCGCTATTTCTAATGGCAAGGATAGAGAATGCTTGTTTGCTAGGAACAATGATTTTGCCAAAAGAATGACGTCCCGAAAACTAAACAAAGTATGATTTTGTTGTTTCGTAATAAATGTTACTACTTATTCTTGCATTCAGGGATTTTTCGCAACGCAGAAACATAATAAATAACAAACGAGAAATTGATTAACCCAAAAATAGTGCCTACTTTTAAGAAAAGGATATACAATAAAAGAAAAAAAAAACATACAAGGAAAAATGAAAAATTTTTGACACAAACTTTCACAAATTGTTGTACAAAATTAACTACAGGGCCCAGAGAGAAGAGAAAAAATAAAACATTTTAAGACAAAGTTAACATGTTAGACCTTCTATTTATGTGAAAATATAACGAGAAGCAAAAGATATTTATCGAGGATGGAGGAAGAAATTGAAAATTCCAAATTGAAATTACTGTAAAATCAAATTTGTTCCTTCATCCAGCCTCGACAGTCATTGGAAACAATCAGTCTTTCTTGTGAGTGCAAAATTCCTATTCTAAAATTGACGAGGAAATCACACTGAGGAAGTAGGTCAAAGGATAAGAAAGAATTATAAGGAAAAACATTAATTAGACCCAGGTAAAAAAGGTATATCGCTTTTACATAATTTATACACATTGATTGGTTTGAGACGCAAGCTGCAGCAGAGGTAAAGTGACGAGTAATCCTTTGTATAATTATAAAATTCGATGTTTGTTTGATTTGATGTGCTAATATTTGATTAGAGATCGGTTCACTTTATCATTGTTTCGGCTTCCAAACAAGTTTAGTTTAAGGACGCAAAATTCTGAATTATTTTGCAATGTAAATTTTTTTGTTCTCGATTGCAATTCGTCTATTGTACAAATTATGTAGAATTAATATATTTTTTACTTGTGGAAATGGTGCCGGATAATCCGGCGAAACCGTAATTTATAAAATGATGTTACAGGCTGTGAAATATATTTGAAGGACCCATAATCAGGCGAGGACGATAGTTTAAATAAGAAAAATATATATATTAAACGATGAACAAAATTCTCCAAAAAATTCATTTGATAAAAACTAACTAAACGTCCGCGCCTGATAATCACAATACTGCCATTTCTTTATAAACGAAATAGTCACTTTTTTGGCAACCTTGTTTTTTATGATATTTTCGACCGACGACATATCGCAATGTTAATTCGCGTGGCATTCGAAATTTGACTTGTTCTAATTATAATACCAAAATTATTTTGTAATACATAAGATATATCAATTTGTAATCGTAAAGTTTTGTCATTGTGTGTTAAGTTTATTTTTTCAATCTCAAAATTATTTATATCGACACGCGAGTTCGATACAAAATTTTACGGATTGTCACGTTTATTTATTTTTGTATGAACTTCGATTATAATTGTATTTTGCAACTTTGTGTAAGCTACGTTGGCATGATAAATTTTATTTATTTTATTTATTATAAGTTTTCAAATGATAACTGAAAAATGATTAAAAAAAAGAACAAAATACTTGATTAAAGTCTATTTTAATTACACCTATTTTGTACGAAGCTATATATATATATAAGCTATATATGTTGATTCAAAAAATGAATCTTAAAGAAATTTTATTTGCCATTGTGTAACTTTTGCGTACAATAAATACTATGATATATCTATTTTTGTAATTAGCGTTTGTAATGATAAATTGAAAATGCATCTTGTGTGGCGTCGGTGTTAAATACAAAATTGTCGAAAGCAAAGTAAAGCAGTGTTACAGAATTGTAAAACGTTCTCCTCGTAATTGTGGAAACGATGTGTAACCATTCACAAATCGCGCTGCGAAGCTTAAACAATATAAATTGATAACTAATAACAAAGTTAATAAAAATTTATAATTGACGAAAAAACTGATGTTGAACAAAAATTGAACGCTGTCATTCACCCAAATAATCGATGTATGAACAAGAATAAAACGTTGTTTTTGATTTAATCAATGGCTTTCAATATTGTCTTTGTGAAGGTGGTCATTTTGTGCAAATTGTGATCTTCAAAAATATTCATCGTAAGGTTTCCGGAGACATAGTTCGTAATGGATAAATAAATAACTATTCGTGTAAGTGTACTCGGAGGATGTATGCATAAAACGATCAATCAATCAACAACAGAGCTTCGCGCTTCCTCGCGAATCTTTGAATTCACACAAACGATAAAAAAATCAATGTTACAAATTCTATATTATATATATATATATATTTGTGGGACCGCTCGTGGTGTCCGAGTCGACCATGAGATTCGCATCTGCGCGACAGGTCCTGTGCAAAAGCATTATTTATAAATTATTATGCGACGTAAAACGCCGGTCGTAGTGCGATAGGACAAGAGTAAATTTGGAGCAAGCATTGCAGCCAAACATTACCTTTGGGACCGTCGAGTTACGTCACTATTATGATGAGCGAGCGCAGCGCCACCCGGCGCATGCGGCCCTCAATTGGAGTGCCCACGGGTGGCGCCTCGCTCGCTCCGGTGTTACGATTAGGATTTTCCAATTTTTAAATGCATAAGGTTGACACAGAAGTATATATATTATATATATACATATATAATGACAAAACCAATTAGATGTGTAGTAGTTTTTAACAAATTTTTAGCATGTATATATGTCCAATTGTCACGTCAGGGGAAGACGAACTTCGAGTACGATCAGTTTCGCAGACGCAGTTCTTTCGGTTGACAATTCGCAATGGTTTGCCTTCGCGACGATCTTAATTAAGAAGTCCCAATTTTTCGCTTTAGATTGGTTTGAAATTGAAGCTTATTCCATTTCATCCAGCAAAATTATAAAATTTTGAGGTTCCCTCGGGTAACAAAAACCTGATTCTGATGGAAAAATGTAAATCAGATTTCACTCATGATCTGATTGATTGGCATTATTAGTTAATCAAAATTTATCAAACCTAAGATATTATAATTTTATTTAAACATTTCATATAGTCTTAACTTATCTTTTCCTTAACACAAAATTATAAATAAATTTGAAATTAATAAAATTAATTTCTTTTTTAATTAGTAATAATACGAGATCTTGACAATAATGATTATATAAATTTTAATTATTGTCTTATATTACAGTATATATTCCTATTAGGTAAAATGAATGTACGTCTCATAATAGACAGCTTATAAAAATAGACGAAAAAAGTGGGAGAACGTGATTTTGATTAATTTTATCCATTTCGTATTTATTAATACAAATACTTTATTACACATCTATTAAAGAATATTTATTGAATATAAATTTCAAAGTAGTATAAATGCATATCTGATTTATATTTTGATCCATTGTTTAGAATTTATTTGTCAGACTAGATTTTGGAAAAAATGGTTGCAAATTTGAAACCAATCGTGATCGTCATGAATACTTTTTTATCGTAATTTGCCGAAAACGAGCCGCTTTCTTCAACATAACATACGTAATAATAGGTGACAAAATGAAAAAAAACGAGAATTGCTAGTCTCTTTCGGCCGAGCAACTCTATTTTTCACGACAGAGTCTATTAGCAAAGTAGATGCTATCGAAAACGTGAAGTTAACAAAGTATAATATTTTTACACGAAGTCTAATCTGCCAATGCTTGTCTAGATTTTGCGTCGATATTGGTACGCGGTCTGATCTCCGAACCTCGTCCTTATTTCATTTAAACCTTTCCTCCTAATATAATTCAAATTTTTTCATTTAATTTGTGTGACTTCATTTTGTGATTTTTATTTGTTTTAAAGCAGTTTTAAAAAACGAACTATACAATTTTTAATAATAAATGAAAATAACACAAACTTTAATTATTGCGTAAAAGTACACGGAACAATAATGTTAGGGCCGTTGATCACCATGAGGATAGATGTCGCTATTCTGGTTTCTTCCGTGTATAATTACAGTCATTAATTATAAAATGCGCTATGTCTCTAAAGTGGTCTATTTTAGCTTTTTAAGTTTACACCTATATATATATATAAGAAAGAAAAGGGAAGCTATGCTAACAACTAACTTTGATGGTCCAATTGTACATTTGTATTTAGTCCTCTTGTTTATAAACTTATTATCTTGTTATTAAGTATCCGATTTATATCATTTTTTTATAGAAATTATTAAAAAATGATTTTAAAATAAAACTGTTCTGTCTTGTTTATTAAAACCCTATTCCTTTCATGACAAGGACATTTTGATTTCAATAAAAGTGGCATTGCTCTAAATAACCCACTTTAAGTTAATTACTCGCTTTCTATTCACTGTTTTTAAACAAGCATTATAGATTTAATTTTTTAAATCATAATATATCAAAAGAAAAGTTATATCGGTTTTTTGAGAGTATTGTTACCTAAGATAACCGGTAATAATTTGTTAGTTTCATGGACTTATTTAGATCTATGGAATACAAGATTTGTAAAATAAAAAAAATTGATATTGAAAATAAAAATAGCTATTTTACATATTTGAGATGAAAATTACTAATTACCATTTTGATCGAATTCTAATCAAATATACGTGTTGATGAAACAAAATTTAAATTAACATTTACCATATTAAAATTATTGTTCTCAAGTTTCATGAATCATCCAACCACGATTAAAGTAAAATTATCAATTTAACTTTGTAAACTTAACTTGATTGGAATAAAATTTATCATCAAATGGAGGGAGCAACAAATAAGTTGATGATTTTAGTATCAAAATTAAGCTGAATGTCACATAATTTTTTTTTAAATTTCCAAAATGAAATTAAATGTATCTTTGATTTAAATAAGTTTTATTTTAGTTTCGTTTAAAATCAATTTTGACAGAATTCATCTTAATTTTTTAATGATTCTTGTCAGTAAAATAAAGTAAAAATCTTTCAACTAACAAATTAGTTGACAACATTATAGAATTGTTCTATTTTACATTAAAGAATTTCATCTTAAAAAAAGTAAGTTCATTTATAATGATTATAAATAAATTCAATTTCGTAAAAATACTGACAACGTCCGTGATTCCAATTCTAAGACGCAAATAAATAAAAGACTTGCCACAAATTTAACGAAAAAACCTGCTTCGTCGAAGTTCGTTCACATTTGAACCATGATAATTATAAATCATTTAGTCGGATTTACTTCGTGTTTGCGAATGTTTATCCTGTCTTTTGTTACATTCACGGAGCCACCTTTTTTACCTCTTTTCATGAATCAATTTTTCTTCTTCGTAATTTATTTACTATTTTTTTTTCCTCGCGGGAGTATATCAACCTGCTCCATGACTCATTCTAACTACGTTTGACTCATACTCTTTCTAAAGATATGTAATTTCATTTAATTTATACAGCCAAACTGTCATCGTAATTATAAAAGAAAAATTATTCAATATATACTCATTACGGAACAAAGGTGAAATGAAATATTAGAGATAATGATTTAAAGATAATATTATTATTATTATCTTATCATACGATGTCTTTAAACTTGTAACGTTGCACTTTGTTGCAATTTTATATAGCGTGAAGAATAATTTTTTATGAGTGCAATTTTAAATTTTATTGTCTTGCAACATTTATAATTTACCAAAATTTTTTAAAAAAATGCATTCTCAAATGTAAAATAATTATAAAATTTAATTGAAAGGAAAATGTATTAATTAATTAATGGAATGGAAACGGAGAGTTATATTAAAAAATGTGTTCTTTTAAATTAAGTTAATATCCAAATTGATATTAATATAAGTAAAAATCTTGTAGTGATCTGTCTGATTATTTAATTACTAATTGCCTTTAAATTTCAATGCTGAATTTCAAAAATAAATGCTTTTCACGTTCAACCAGCAATATCTCAAAGGCAAAGCACGATAACTTTATCAGTATATCGTATAAATTATCATAAATGATGAAAACTGTTTTTTTTGTTGTTCGCGCATTAAATGAGACTTTATCTGAATTTTTATTTATGAAAATTGTCTCAAATTACTTAGATATATATCAAAATATGAGAAGGGAAAATTTAGAAATTTTTGAATGAGATTTAGAATTTGAGAAATTATTCTGAAATTCGTCAAAAATCTTATTTTAAATACAATTTTCTGTGCCGAAGTATTGCAAAAAGGAACCCTTGCACATTCTCCAACATTTTAATTTTGTATTGTTATCCAAAACATCATATTTAATTATTTATTTCTTTATTTTCCGATCACAATATGAAGATTATATCTAATTTTGGAAAGGTCTGACAGGGCGTTTGGACACAGGTTGCATCGTCGCGCTAACCAGCACAATGCGTTGTAAACAATGCTTGTTTATGCACTGATTGTGAGCCGTTGGAGGGATTTTGAGGATGATCTAATGAACTATCTTTGCTCTCTGTTGAACCGTGAATGAATTACAATATCGATTTTGTTGCCGGTTAATGGCATAGGTTCTAACGCGGTTTTTCAGCGGCGACGACGTTAAGTGCAATTAAGTGGACGCGTGAATATGTATGGCAATTTGATTCATGAAGATTAGTGATTGCCGACTTCTCACACGACCGCGCATGAACGGTAATGCGCAGTAGCTATTAATAACAAAGCGAGTGGCGGCGCGCACGCGAGTCCGGACTTTCGATTTTCACAGGAGCGCACGTGCTTGGCGGAAAAAGCACCGGTGGCATCTGGCCATTGTTGGCGAGGTTTTCGCGAAACAATGAATCGCGTAGCTTCAGGCAAACCAACAAGACGCAATTCGATGGATCTTGTCCTCGCTAAATCCGCCACGACGATATTGCGACTTTATAAAAATACGCCATCATTAAATGCACTATTTTTAGCCTCGCGATTAATCATTTTCGTTTTCATTTTTAACACTGACGTTTATTGTTCGCGGTTTTTCTCCGATTATCGCGCGAACAGTTTTAGAT
>JABFPK010000080.1:0-21180 GCA_022817445.1 Habroteleia sp. ZL-2020
TTATAAAATGATTATTAAGCAATTATAAAATGATTTTTAAACAATTATAAAATGATTTTCATTTTTTGTTTCAATCTTTTATTTTATTAAAATTATTAAAATACATTATTAATATCTATTAAGATTAAGTTAACTAATTTCGTGGCGGGAATTCAAATTTTGTGAAATTGAAAAATAATCTGACGAAGTGATTATAATGAAACATATTAAAAAATTTCAAAAATTGTAAATAACTATTTAGAACAAATTTATTTGTGAATTACAAAACTGAAATAGTCTTCCTTTTTTTATAACTTCATGAAAGTGTACAGAAATGCTGGAATAAAATTATTGATCGACATCTTCTTCCACACAACCTGTTCGATCATTTAGACCAATGAAACAAAGTTTTAATTGCATTGTCCAATAGGAAGAGACATATAAATTTCTATATTCGAAGAGTTTTGACGTAATGTAAATGTGTATATGTATCTTCCACCTTTTTGGAGGGGTTTCCCAATAATTGCACACAGGTTGTATCAGATTGTATTTACGTGACAGTCATTCACACTCAAATTTATACTATTTAATTCTTAAGATTTTTATTTGAAAGAAAACAATTTGACAGTGCAACTACAAAAATACAAAAATAAAATGAAAGACTGCTTCAACAAATATGACATTCTTATTTTTACATTTATAATACAATTATGTCAAAGCTACGATGTTGATAAATTTTCATTTTTAATGCCAAATGTGAAGCCGAATATTGTGAGTTTTAATTCTTCATATATATATTTAAAATAATATTACTGTATTATGTTTGCATGAATTTATTCAAATGATTTATTATAAGCATATGGATAGAAAAATATGACAATTAATTATATTTTTTTCTTTTAAAAATCCATATTTTTTTTCAAATTATTATATCAAATATGCGAGTTCAGGTATAGCTTTATTTATTTAAATAATGTATTAGTTTATAGTATTAAATTAAAAAATGAAATTTAATATAAAAAAAAATAGCATAATCTTAAATGTAACTTGATTTTAATATTTTTACAAAAATAAATATTGCTACTAATATATATAATAAATATTACTACTAAATATTATGATCTTAAAATTACTTTTTATGTTTTATTATATAACAAACAATATTTATACCTTTTACGTTTATAGCAGTTTTATACTAATAAGTATTTATTTTTAAGTTATATATATTTACAAAAAAAAATTGAATTAATTTAATGTTTATTTAATGTTTTTAATGTTTTTCAAAATATTATCTTAAAACAGTCAGAGAATTTAATTTGCGCGATTCATCATAATTAATTTTCATATATGAATAAATTATTTGATTCATTTTTTTTAATGATTCAGGGAATAATATTTCAAACTTAATACTTATTCATAATTTGTTTTTTCAGCCGGATTTATACTTGTGCACACCTGTCAAAATAAACCCATCTGAAAGTTATTATATAGTTGGTTTTGATGCAAATGCTACAATGGCAACTGCTCATCACATTATTTTGTATGGATGTACTAACCCAGGAAGTTCATTGCCGGTGTGGGATTGTGGTGAAATGCGAGATTCAATTGATGAAAGATCAAAAATAATGCATGCTAATCCATGCATGGAAAATACAGAGGTAAATTTCTATTATTTTTCAATATATACTTAAATAAACAATAAATAATACTTATTTTTATTATTCATAATAAAGAATAAACGGAATACATTTATTAATAATTGAAGTAAATAATATTATTTATTATTAAATAATACAGTTGAAAATTATAACAATTTATTGAAATTATTAAGGAAATATCTCTTAAAAATATATATAAAATATTCCTATATAATATTTTATTTTTATTTTTTTTTAATAATTCTAAAATATATGCAACACATACAATATGTATAATAAGTCATGCAATATATTGAGTTGTAGAATTTTATTTGTAATTGATATATATGGTAACTTGATAACACGAATATCAAATTGTTAACAATTATATTTAATTGCATATTGACTGCTCTTAAAAATAAAGGAATATATTATTATATTTGTGAAACACAAGGGATAACAACAAAAATCGAGTATTTTATTCAACCTAGCATATATATAATTTCAACACAGAATTTAAATTTTTATAAAAGAAAATTTTGTTTTCATTTTTCAGTAACATTTTTTGCGATTTGGAAAATGTTTTCAAATTAAGTCCAGAAGCAAAAAAAGTTTTATATAGGTAGAGGATGCTCAGAAACTTATTTATGCACCCAAAATACGATTTTTAGTAGCAAACAGAAAAAAACTTTTTTCATCACTATACTGTATTTATATTCAAAAAACGTGAAATTTGGGCATTTGAAATCGGTGAAAAATTAATTTTTTTAAATTTTGCACTTAAAAAATCATATTTTATCTTCTTTAACATCGAGGATATTATTTAAATTGAATTTGTGCAAAATTAAACATTTGTTCGACCCTTCATAATTATGAAGGCACCTCCTGGAAGATTTTTTAATTTTAAGTCGGATTTCAGGAGTAATACATGAAATATTCTTTGAACGCTCGCACAAACATACATGTATTTATATTATTCTGACGTATAATCCAAATCTGTACAAAAAATTCTTAATCACGTAGAGAATAGATTAATTATATTAGCATAAAGCACATTTTTTGTGTCCAAATTAGTCATTGTTGATTTTTGCAAAAACACTTTCATCCCTTTGCTTAATTTATGTTTCCAAAACATGCAAATCTAGGCATCTGAAATTGGTGAACTTCATTGAGGTATCACATTTTTCGATAATTATTATTATTCGCTATATCTCTTTTTTCAGCTATATTTTGAGATACCCTTGTTTTCTTCAGAGGTTTCGATATACTAAAGATTTTTTAAATAATTATGTAATGTAGTATTCATATATAAATTAAATTATTATAAATAATCGGCAAAAAGTTTGGAGTTTAACTAAAACTCAAAAGAAGTTAAGAAATCATGCTGTGTTAGATACATACTATAAATGTTTCATTATTTCAGATTATATATAATATATATACATTTATTTATTATATACTAGAGCTAGGTATTTTTCTTAAAACTTTATTCCAAAATATATTATATTGCTATAAATAAAATTGTATATTATTTAGAAATTGCATTCATTATAAATATAGTAAACAATTTATCAATTTATTTATATCAATTTGCAAAATATAATGTAAGTAAAATGTTGATGTTTTAATAATAGCATTTATAATTATTTGAATTTTAGATCTTATATGCATGGGCAATGGATGCACCGCGACTAATTCTCCCAGAAGATGTTGGTTTTAAGATTGGTAAGGACACAGCGATCAAATATCTCGTTCTGCAAGTGCATTATGCGAACGTAGTACCTTTTATGGATGGTAGTACCGATGACTCTGGTATCGTGTTACACTATACGAAGACACCATTACCAAAACTCGCAGGCGTATATCTATTAGGATCAGGTGGATATATTAGGGAGCACAGTGTAGAGTACATGGAAGCCGCGTGTCCCTTACAAGAAGATAAAGTTCTTCACCCGTTTGCATACCGTATACACACACACTCTCTTGGTAAGGTAGTTGCTGGCTACGTAATTAAACGCAACAACACATGGTACGAATTAGGCAAACGCGACCCCCTTACTCCTCAAATGTTTTATCCGATTCATAGGCATATTACAATTGAAAAGGGTGACACGCTCGCGGCGCGTTGCACCATGTTCAATAATCGCGACAAGATTACTAAAATTGGCGCAACCAAAAGAGATGAAATGTGTAATTTTTATCTCATGTACTATGTCACTAACGATGAGCCGCTGTATCAAAAATACTGCTACAGTCCCGGACCACCAAAATACTATTGGGATCGGGCTGGGTTAATTAATATTCCAAACGAGGAAGCTTCCACGCTGTAACGTATCAATTGTTCAAAATGATACATAAATCACAAGAATCAATTCCAATAAAGATCTATACCATTTTTTCTTACTTCCTTGTAAAAGTGTTAAACTGGTCTCAGAATGTTGAAGAATGTTATTATCTTACATATTTGTGTTTATATTAAATAAGTATTTTGTGTACCATTCAACTTTAATAATTTATTTTAAATGACTGAGATGTACAATTATACGTATAATTATTGTTAAATAATATTAACATATAATTTAATATATTAATTGGAGAAATGTGTATTGGTATTTGACAACAAGTGTTTAGGATAATTTTGAATTGTAAAAGCTAACTTTATCGCTTTTTATAAGTTGCATAATTTTGGTCCTTAATATATCTACAAAAAAAACAACTGTGAAATATAGTCTTAAATATGGAACTTGGATTATTTGTTATAAGTATATTTAATGACTATTTATTGATTATGAATATTATAAATAGCAAATTTTATGATTGGTTGTTCTTATCATGATTAAGTGATTGGAATTATTAATATATGAAATGTTTATAATGATTCTTGATAGGTAAAATTGAATATTACAAGTGGTTTTCTTGTATTAATATGTAAAGTGAATTCAATTGACCTATTATATAAAAACATTTTTGTTTTTACACTTTTATTTGAAAAAAAAAATTTTAGAAATGTATTCATTTTTTTATAAAATTTAAATCTATAGCATTCTTAATTACTATTTATTTTCAGGGTTCTCTTGATAATAAATGGAACTGAAAATATAGATAAAATGACTATTATCAATTTATCAAAATTATAAAATAATTTAATTTTTTTTTTAAATTTGAAAAAGTCACATCAAAAACTTCCTTTTGTAACAATAATTATAATGATTGATAACATGTATATCAAAATATTCATATATTTTATTTAACATACATACTACAATTAGAGTATGACTAAAGAATAACATCTACACATTTAAGTTAAATCAGATTATTAAAAGCATACAAATAAATATTTATATAAAATTAATACATTATAAATTATTTAGCAGTGTAATTATTTAAATATAAATTACATTAACGTAATTATTTTATTTATATAGATGTATTAAAATAATTCTGAGTAAATTCCATCTAGCTTCACATATTACATCAAATTATTTCAATACTTAAAAAAACTAATTTCTTTTTTACATTTACATATAAACATTTTATCTTTTTATATCAAAAACTTAATATACACTGTTAAGTAATTAAAATAATAAATAACAAGCACAACAACAATAACAATAAATAACAAAATGAACTATTTTATTTATTAATTTTTAATTTTATTGTCTAATGAAGAATAAATAAACAAAACTGAGAGAAGTTTGAAGGATTAAGTAACCTGATTTTGCTCAATCAGCAAAATATATTTATAATTTTATTTTGGTACAGTGTTTGGTTGAAACTAGAAAACCATCCCAATTGAATACCAAATAACTGCTGTTATATGTAACTATTGTCCAAGTACTTATCAAAAACTGCGCATGATACAATTTACCATAAATACGATTACATTCGTACAGTGATATTTATTTTTTTACATTCCATCTAAATTTTACACTATTTTAATTATTATTAATGCGTAAATATTTATTATTGTTAAGCCTTTTAAAAATACTTATAAGCACTTTACAGTGCAAAGAACAAAACTTCACAATGTACAAAACTATTGAACATATCTGATCTTGATTTTGAGGATACTTTTGTAATAACTTGAGCCGTCTTTAATCACTCGTGTCGCATAAAAGCGACATTTTTTAATAATTATTTTTAACTATTTTATGTATTCAAGAACGTTGGATCGTATTCATACTATTTGAAATCATAATTTACGATCCGCATCACAAAAGCCTACAATTTTTAGAGCTCTCATTAAGAATCAAGAAAAATATGAAACGACTTTTTATATCGTTTCTAAATTGTTTGTATTTAATGATGAATTTTAAATGTACCGTTACTTTAGTGGGAAATATTTTATAACAACAGAGATGCTATTTACAAGTATAAGAAACGGCCGAAACTTAATTGCGTATATAATAGATTACGATATTTTTGAAAGCAAAATGAAATGTCGTATGTATGTCCGTATGCGTGGGTGTACTATTTTACTATTCTTATAGAGATTAAGATAATATATATTTTCATGTTAACAAATTAACATTCGAAAGTCTAATGAAAAAAATGGCGTGAAGGAAGCACAAACATTTTATTATTTAATTGAGAAACTTATAAAAAAGCTACCATTTTGGATTCTGAACTTTCAAAAAGAACCACATTTCAATTCGACCATCAGACTTTATCTTCCTTAAAAATTTTTGAAATGGTTCTTATTCAAAATTGTCATGTTCTTACAATAATATATGCATGAAAATCATACGTCCAAAGGTCACACCATTCTGGTTCCACAATAGTAGCTTTTATCTTCTACTTCATTTGTGTGTTGTGATAATTACAAATTTTACTATATTGTTAAAAACCCGTTGTCGCTTATACTTATTCAGAGCACTGTTTATTTAAGATGAATTTACGTGATGTCGATTTTAAAAATTACCAAGCGTAATTGTAGATCAGCAAAAATATAAATTGTGTTGTACTTTAGAATCAAAATGAATAAAATTGACTTTGACTTGAAGAGTGTAATTATTTATTGAAAAACGCGTGTTTCTGCCGGCTAAATGCAATCAAATTGATCATTATAATTGCAATTGGTGCACATTTACTAGATTTTAAATTATGATGCAAATTGATGAATATAATTATAATTCATAGGTCGATTGGATAACGAAAACAAAGTTTTACGAAATAGCTTTTTTGTTACAGTGTACTCTGAAAAAAAAGTTATCTATAATTTTACCATACTGGGATACTATATTGGAAAATCGTGAGTAAAATCATTTTAAATTCTTTATTATAAAGTATGGTAAAATTATGCCATAATTACAAAAAAAAATAAAATAAGACTGTGGTCAAATTTGAATTCATGATAAGCAATTGAAACTCACATTACTTATGACAGCCTTATAATATAGTATAATATATTGTTGACGTCTATCTAATAATATTTAGTTACTATATATAATTCAAAAACCCAAAAACATTTGTTAACTAAATTATATTTTTAAATATTTTTTGTTATTTGGCATGTTTCTTTGTCTTATTGTAATTATTAGCGAAGCTGTCATGGGTATATATTTAATTTTATTTTACACGAAACGAGTGTACCGAGCCGATCCAATTAACTTTAATTCGACTATCATAATTACCGGTTTACTTAAAGTGCAATTGCCTTTCCCAGTCTCGTTTCTAACCATCCCGATACACACGTATCGCCATTGACCTACAAATCCGCGCATTTTATCGTCCTTCGCCAAAACCAAATTTTTGCCAAATTCATCTCATCAGTTTCATATAAATTATATATAAGCATAGCATAAAGTTTCCCTAAACGCCAATTAAATTATTTGCAATTAGATGCTGATATAAGTTATGTAAAATTTCCTGATATCGTTTAACGATCAATCATCGCCGATGACTTGGCACCAATACTACAAGTCGCGACGTCATCGTATCATTACTGATTATCAAAATGCGCCACATTTTCCACTTAATCGTTTTTGCGTTTGGTTATGAATATCTAAGCAATTATCAAAATTGCACGGATTCGTTTGCAAAACTATAATAATCAATAATTTACCTAGCATTTTTATTTTTTTAATGATTATTTCAATATTCTCACAATTTTCCTGCAATTTTCGTCGGGAAAATATAGCAGCCAAAGGAGTTGCGAGAAAAGGTTGTTTAAAATTATATCCTAGAAGTTAACTGCTGAAATATAGTGCAATACAACTTTCAGATTTTTCTATGAAATTAGACAAATACTGATGTATATATATGTAGTAAACAAAATTTTATATTTACGATAAATGTAAAATAATAAAAAAATATAGTTTTCCTTATATGAAACTTGGTTAAAATTTTTAAAAATGTTTAAGCGAGTTATAAATTGAATTATTTAAATTTTGTTTTTAATGTTTAAACAATAAATCTGTTCGTTATAAAATACTAACATTTTAAACAAGTTATATAAACTTAATTTTATATATTATAAGAATTAAATTTATTTCTCTGAATAAATGTACATATTTATGTCGTCACAATTTCAAATATAGATGATTAAAAATCAAATCAAAATAAAATGAACTGGAATATGTTAATAAAATATTTAATAATTGCAAAACACAATAATTGTTCAAAAACAAATATACTATTTATATATAATAATTAGTTTAACTTTTACATTTATTTTCAATAAATTAAATAAATTTTAAAATAACATTTATAAATAGCCAAAAATAAATAATTAGTTGTGCTTGAATTATAAAATGTAAAGATAAATATTTCTTTGAATGCAAATTGTTTGTTTAATTTTATTGGTTGATCATATTTTATATATTACCACATTACACATTAAAAAAATATGATACTTTTAGAATGTTTTATTAATATTATTTATTTAAACGAAGAATTAAATAATTTAGTTTATATTTATTAACGTTAATAATATTATTATGCAATTTATTTTGATTAAAATTTCAGTTTTAAATATGATCAAAGCTTTTTTGTACCAAATTTGAAATACTTATGATGAAAAATAATAAATATTTCAATTAATCAGTTGAAAATCAAATCTTAATTTGATTATATTCCAAAGAAAAATTTGCAGATAGTACGTAGAAACTTTTTTCTATTTTCAAATTAAAGAATATTATAACAAATTTTTAACTTTTTTTGTATAGAGTAATTTGGAAATGAATCATGATAAGTTAATATATTATAACATATGTACTATATAAAATAATGCAAGTTACATTGCCCTACTTCGTATAAGGATTGCAATAAACCAGCTCTGAAAAACACTTATACCCATATTTACCATTAAGAATAGAAGCTGCGTTGTGGAACATCAATTTATTATAGATTTTGCATTGCTCATATCATCAATTAATCACGCTATAGATTGATGTACAGCTGATGCAACTATAGTATAATTCTAGAGCAAATTAAAAAATATTTGCATCAGATTTTTTGAAAGGGTAAATCTTTATCGTGTCATCTTTATTTTTCCTTAAATTTTGCAAACAATTAAAAAATGACAATAGTTACAATTTATTTCTAACTGAAACAAAAGCATATTCGCTTCTACACATTTACTTTAATTATTGCAATAAAATTGCTTCACGAGACTTTAAATATTTTAATATTAATTTTAATAATTATCTTTAAGTATTAAAAACGTTTCATTAATTCTTATTTATAGATTCTTTCCAATGATTCATATTATAAAGTAATTTAAATCTTAAAACTTATTATATTAGTTTCATATTAAAAAATTGTAATCGATTCTATATAATATAATATAATATATATTGTATGAAAATGTAATGTAATATAAAAAATTGAAAAGGAACAACTCATCATATCAAAAAAAAACTGCAGAAATCATATTTAAGCGATATTAAATATTTCTTGTCATAACATTCTTATTCAAAAGTTTACATTTGTTTAAATAAAACGACATCATTTGGAGCAGAATTACGAATAAATAATGAGAGCGAAAAAATGCATAAGGAAAACGCAGAGGGGTAATGCTCCGGAGTAATAATATTTTGAGAGATATTTAATGATAAAGAAAGTAATAAACGTCGATTGCAATTGGATGGAGTGTGTCCGACAGTCTGAGAGTATAGTAGCATACAAAAGTAATTGGAGCGGGGTAGAGACGCAAAGTTTTAACGTCCAGTGGGGAATAGCAACGGCGTGGAGTAGGCGCATTGTATGCTTGCCAAATTCGGCGCATAAAAACTGGAACCCACAACTCAACATTACCAATCAGTCTTTGGATGTTGATTCAATCGAGCGCGGCTATCTTCGTAACTTGTGCCTCCGCGATCCGGATTTCACACGTCCAATACGCCTATAAAGTATTTTTCTTCATTAATAATTTAATTAAAAGGTAATTTTTACAATTAATTATATTAAATAATAAAATATTTTAAAAGCGAACGCACGACAACCCAAAGAATTAAAAAAAACTAATTTGGTTCAAGTCAATATTCACATTCATTATACATATTATATAATGTAAATATTTAATATTTTATGTATGTTAATTATATTTCATATTCTCAATTTTGTTTGTATCCGTTTCATATAATTCACTAAAGAATCTTTTACCTTATTCAATCCAAGATAAATTAATTCTAATCGTACGTAATTAGTAGTTCAGATGTATCCAATTTTTTATTCCTTTACAATTTTCGTTTGTCTTTAATTGCAAAACGATGAATTCTTCCAAATAAACACAATTATTATTATTATGCTTAATTCCTTGAATTTATTAATAATTTTATCAAAAGCATTAAATTATAAATTTTTGTATCGGAGTTAATTAAGTTTCATATTAAACGTATAAAGATTTTCCACCAAATGTTTTTATGGAAGTATTTATGAACAAATATTTTCATTTAAAAATTGCTATTGATTGCAAAGATTACAATTGATAAGAGTTTTTCTCTAATTCGATTTAAAAAGTTATGGTGCACACAGTTAAGGCAATGCCTGGGCAACTGGAAGAGGTCAAGGGCAAACGAGCTACGTTTGGTATGGGTTGTTTTTGGGCTGGCGATTGCCTATTTGGAGCAACTCATGGTGTATTGCGTACCTGTGTGGGGTACGCAGCTGGCGATAAGGATAATCCTACATACGGAAACATGTAGGTAACATGTTGTGTAGTTTGTTATGTAATGAACAATGAACAAATTTCATGAATTGAATTTCTGGAACGTAAGCTGATTAGCCTACTTCTTTATCTTTATTACTAAAGATTTTTTACTAAGTTTTTGACACAGGATAATATCAAAATACTGTCATTTGATTTTGGTTACAGGGGAGATCATACAGAAGTAGTTCAATTAGAATATGATCCATCGATTATTTCTTATGCTGATTTATTAGCGCTCTTTTGGGATAACCACGAGTATACTCTGACGAAGCCTGTAAAACGACAAGTAATTATTTCCCTTAAAACTATTTCTTATTGTATATTAATAAGAACAGGATGTAAATTTACAAAAAATATGAATATTGTTTTAAAGTAATTAATTCTATATTGTGTTCAGTTTGATATAATTGATATGAATTAATTGTAATTGATTTCGATTTTGACAGTACATGTCGATCATTTTGTACCACGATGAAGAACAAAAATCAATAGCAGAAAAATCCAGAGATCAAAAGCAGAAGGAAAGAAACCAAATTTTTATTACAGAAATTAAGGTCTTCACCAATTTCTATCCTGCAGAAGAGTAAGTATGATTGTGTGAATAAAAATAAAACGATTTAGATAAATAATTGATTATCAATAGTGAAATTAGATATGATACAATTTTTCTAGAATTAATTCCCAATTTCACATGCCAGAATTTTTACAATTTATGATTTGAATAATAAATTACTTTCATAAAATTGCATAAACTATATTCTCCAAACAATATTTTATTATATTGTAATGGATAATTTAGCAGAGTTCTATAAACCTAAAATTAAAAAGAATTGATTAAGTATAATAATTGTTTTTCAGTTACCATCAAAAGTACAGATTACAAAAACATCCCTGGCTTATTGAATGTTTGGGATTAACGAGTGGAGAGATGTTAAGAACATCAACGTTAGCCGCAAAATTAAACGGATATGTTGCGGGTGCAGTTTCGCAAGAACAATTTGAGAAAGAATTGCCGCGACTGGAGCTTGGCGAGAAAGTCGCGCAGTACGTGAAAAAGCACGTGATAGAGGAACAAGGCAACGGATTGTACTGTTAGCGTGAAAGACGTTATTGACTTATGTTTTCTATTTTAACAAATTGAATTAGTGTAATTTGACATAAATTTTTTACTGTAGCTAATAACATGATGAAATTAAAATTGAACCAACGAAAACCAAATTATTGTAAAATATTATCTTAGCTACGTAGTTTGTTGATAACTTATTAATGCAATTGAGATTTTCATTGTTGGTTTTTGTATAATTAACTAATTTTTTATTTAAAGAAAGAGAATATTGCTCAAAGTATGTGAGATACAAACCATTAAATACTAAATTATTTTTAAACAAGCTCGTCATTATTTCTTTCTTTGTCGATCCTTAGATCAATTTTAAGTACGGAGTCAAAGAAATTAGCACACATATTTATCTTTTTTTAATAATGTATTTTTAAAGATACAATTATCATTAACAAATACAATTCTGAGATATCAAAAACGATTAATAATTAAATCTTTGTGTGGATTAAACAAATAATAATTTTAGTATTCTAATAATTTACGAAAAAAATTTGTTTCAACCATTAACTAAAATATACGTGTAGACAAAACAATCGAGTTAACATTTTGTCTTGAAATATAATAATGATAATGTCATCTGAAAAAATAGAAAAAAATTATTAGTAATAAATATTAAAAAGATAGTTGTATTATTTAATTTACTAAAAACACTTAATTATTATAGGAAATTGTAAAATTGTACTTTCTTAAATGTGAACAGCTGATTTTGCAGCTTGAGTTTGACAAGACATATCCTGTTTTAAAATTTCTCGCAGGGCACATGTGGCATATGTTGAAGAAGGCAAAGACATTTTTATGATTAATGCCTTGTATTTCCCATCTGAAAAGTACATAATTAACGTTTATCATAATCCCTTATAATTTTATAATTAGTTTATATATATTTATATATTAATTAAAATATGTTAAGTGCAAAACTAATCAAAAGTTTTATTCGAAAGCATTTAATATTAACAATGAAAATATTATTTTTAATTTAATGGTAGTTAATTATCTGGCACTGGAAAGAAATTGTAAACACTTAATTTATTAATTATTATATATACAAAATATAATCCTAATAGCATTTTGTTGATATTTTCGCGAAAAATATAATTAAATCATTAACATATTTAACGAGAAAAATTATTAATTATCTATAAAATATTTATAACACAATTATATTTTTTATTGTAAAAAACTTAAGCTTGTTCGTTAATAAATTATTAAAATCGTTAGAAATAAATGAATCCATTTGACATGATAAATATTTATATTATTATATATTTTCAAAAATAAATAAAATATTATAAGAAATAATATTAACAGAAATAATTAAAACGTACCAGGAATATCTTTTGGAGATTCAATATTTCTCATTTCATCTATGTCACTACGAATTACATCGGCATTTCTATCATCATAATGGGCGATTCTCCAAGACAAATCAAAAGGCTGTTTTATTATTGTTCTGTATGATCCACTTAGGGCATATTTTCTACAATTTGAATTTTGTTACATTAAATATTAAATGGAACGTTCGCTTTACAAATTTATATTAATTAAAATTCTCAAACAATAATGAAAAATTACCGATTTGTATTTTTAAGATTTGTACACAATCCATCTTTTTCAAGTAACTCATCGTACCATAATTTTGCATATGGAGGATAACTAACTTTATACCCGGGCATAGGCATTAGAATGTCTGCTAAAGTATAATTTGGCAAATCTTCTTCTGTCAAAATCTTTACTTCAGGTAATTTTCTTGAAAACTCTTGTTTATCTGCATTATTTTCATCTTTCTTACTATTTTTGAATTCATTTTCTTCTTTCCCATTATTTGCTTGTGATTTATTTTTAATTTTCAACTCTGTATCATTTTCTTTTTTAATTTCATCATTTTTTATCGACATTTCTAAATTACCTGGTGAATCATCATCAATTTTCTGTTCTTCTTTACCTTCGTCATTTTCTACTTGTGTTTCAATCTTCATTATATTATTTTTATCATTTAATAGTTCATCATTCTTTTCAACATTTACTTTTAAACTTTCAATAATATCAATTTGCATTTCCTCATTACTCTTTTTTTGGGCCTGATTTATTGTTTCACAATTTATTTGAACAGCAACTTTAGTGTCTTGATCATTTTCATTAGATTCTTGTGTTTCTACTTCTTTAAAAGTTTTATTTTTATAAACAAGATCTCCAACTATTGGTTTCTTCCCGAAATCTCGAATGCGTCTCGATACAACGATATTCCATAACAAGCTTTGGTATGAATGAATATACATAAGAAGTGTGTTTTTGGGAATGTGATCCAGTGCACCTTGTAAGTTACTTGTGCTGCAAATATGTATACCTCGTAAAAGTTTGGCTTCGATTTTGTCTGATCTTTCGATTTTCTTAAATGCCATCATCGCGTCCTTAGTTTCTTCATAAATTTGACGAGCTTTTGCTAAATTTTCGTCTTGTTCTTCTTCTCGTGGTTTCAAGATCAAATTGACTGCTTCTTGCCAGTTTTCTTTTTTTCAAAAATATATTGCGTTAATTTATTATTTATATTTGAATATATTAATTAAAAAATAGAGAATTAAATAAACCTTGTAATAGAGCTTTTCCAATTTCATATGTAGGAATACTGGCGATGCTTCCAAATCTCTGTAGACCAAAATAATTGATAAATCCATTGTCTCTCAAAGAAGTCATGGCAAGATTGATTGTTTCGTCATTTGCAGTAACATTTCTTAAAGCAATGGTAAACTGATTTCCCTTCAACAGACCTAATTTTAAGGGAATTTTTGAAAATTTGAAATTCCCTACATAAGCACCTTTTATAGCTCTTCCAGCTTTTTCAAGTAAATATGGATTTCCTCTCTTCCAACTAATCCATTGGGTTGTTTTTGCACGTCTATCTTTCGTACCAGCACAATTAAGGCAACTTGCCTTTATACGCAAATAACTAGCTAATTGATTCAAAGCATCCATTGTGTCCATATTAACTTTATGCAAAATAAAGTGCAAATAGTCTCCGTTACACAGTGACCAATTTATACGTTTGTCTTCTCGATTTCTTGAACCTAAAATTAATTTACTATTAGTTTATATATTTTATATTATTTACTTATAGATTCTTGTTTTTTTTTATTTATTCAGAAATGCATGGAAAATAATTTGTATCCCAGCTTTTTGATAAAAGGTTAAATAAAAAAGTTATTGTACTTTAACTGTAACGTACAAAGGAAACTGCTATTTTTGTAGATTTCTTGTATTAATTTATATATACCAAAATTAATAAATTAACATATCAAACATTTGATATGTTTCTATACAGTTTATTTCCCTATACATGTCTGAATAAATTTTAAAAAACTAGAACGAAATTCGACAAGAATATGGCTCCCAGGAATATTTGGAAATTGAAAAATATATAAAAACTAAAACTCAAGAAAAACCAATTTGAATCATTATTTGCAGATAAGTAACTTCGATACTAATTTAAACAATTAAATAATTTTTCAATTTCTAAGCTGTATATTGGAAATTTATTTTTAATATATGCAAGAGGTTACTTTAAGGTATTAAAATCAACGGTTCAAAATTTTTTGGATTTTTAATCGATTTTCGTTATTGTTGGTTTAAATGACTTAAAAACATGTCACGATAATTTCATTAATAGAGCCTATAGTATATTGAATGAAAATATGTAAAATGAATAATATAGATAGATGGCGTTGGAGGAAGGCAAATTATATTGATCATGCTAATATAACATATTTCAATGTGTTATAATACAATACAATAACTAGTTCATGGCATTCTAAAAACTGAGATATGTTGTGATGCTAATCAGAATTATAAGTTCAATGTAAAATTTATATAAAGGAGAAACAAATAAAAATGTGAAGAAATGAGCAAATTTAACAGTATTTTTAAACCAATTTTGTTTCAGTGTCAATACAGTTAAAATGTAATAACAATAATAAACATAGGTTTAAATAAACAAAATTCATCATATGAATTTGTTCTCAAATTCAAACAAATTAAAACTTAAATGACTTATTATTATTAAATAAACAAATTTTACAAATGTATTATACATTACCAAAAGATTTTCTGTATTTGAAACAATTCTTTGAAATAATCAACATTTTTCTATTATTTATTTCCTTTGTTTCGCTAATTACATCAGGCACTGATTTAAATATATAATGAATATTTTTGCGAACATCTTTATCTAAGTCAGTAACGTCGATTTCAATTTTCTTAGTTTCTTCTGTATTCTCTAAAAAATTTTGAATTTTAATCCTGATATTTTCAGGAAGCTTTTTCTTTAATTCTTCAATATCCTCAACTTGTTCCATATTTAATATTTCAAAACTTGTTAATTTTGCAATTGAGCCATTCATAGAAATTTCATGAACATGAAAATCAGAAAATCGGTCTTTGACTATTCCAGAAAACCCTTCATAGTCACTGATAAACTCTGTAGCACCAATATCAACTTCGCTCAAACGTTTACCAACTTCAAACATTTTTTGTTTTTTTTTCTTGTCTGATCTATTTATACTAAATTTTCTTTTACGATTATCTGAAAAATAGTTAATACATTATAATTCTTTGTAAAGAAAATTAATTTATTATTATATTTCCTAAATAAAAAAAATTAAAATGAGATTAAATGGAAAAATATTTTTATATAAACTTAATATATTTATAATTGTTATAGAAATGCTACCAGATCATAAATATTTCAATTTGTGCTTCTAAACTGAAAAGAGTAGATTGAAATTAAATATATAAAATAAAAAGTCCAGTTTACTGTAGCAAAATCATTAAACATAACAAAAGTATTTTTATACATAAAATTCAGTTTAAAGGTTTCATTAATAATTATTATGAAATATGAATTTCCTTAGTGTAAAATATTTCAATTTTTTTCATTTTATAATAATCGTGAAATTACTTATTTAAGAAAAGAAAATGTTTATTCGGACCGTGATTTTACAAGATTATATTTACGATTGTACGAGATTATACAAAGATTTATCAAGAAATACTATTTTCATCGTTAGTTTTGTTAGCTTTTTTAAAAGAATAACAACCTTTTATGTATGTGCATGCATACAAACATCAATCTCGTTTTAATTCTTCTTTAATCTCGTACAACCGTAAATACAATCTCGCACAATCATAGTCCGAATAGACATTTCCTTAATAATATTTAAATTAATAAATAATTATAAATGTTGATAATAACCTTTTTTATTTTCACGTGGTAAAAGATTTAACTCCTCATCAAGGTTTTTATTGAACTCTGTCTTGTGTGTGTTATTTTCTATTTCTTTTTCTTGAGAATTTGTAATATTTTCTGTTGTATCCATTTTTTATGTATTGTTTACTAAATAAACCTTCACCTTGAATACTTAGAATTAAATTGAAATGAATATAACCCGTAATAACCTTTATAGTAGTAGTAGAGTAGAAGCAAAGATTCTTTGGTAGAAGCAATGAGTCTCAGGTCTCAGTTCTTTGGTAGAAGTAAGTAGTAGTAGAATAGGTAGTCGAGTAGTATATCTATATAGCAGTAGTAACTATAGTATTAGTACTAAGAAAATTTATAGTCGTATCACTATATCTTCGTTTACACTAACGATAAAAAGAGACATAGATATGTACTTGAAGTTCAAAAACAAAAGATTTGGACAAAAATGGATAAAGTTACCTAGTCAAACATTTACAATAAAAATTCCTATTATCAAAGCATCATATGAAATATTTTATATAAAATTCAATTCGTTACCCCATTTTTCATCAATTATTTTTTAATTTAAAAAGCACGAAGTCCGGAATTCCAGAATCGTATTAAAATAAATAATCAAATCAAAAAGATTATATTATTGATACTAAAATTTTATTACCAAATTTATATATTAACTAAAAGCAATTCGAAACTATTTAAATATAAAATATAATTATTGTATTATAAAACTAAAAGATAATAATTTATTAAATGAAAATTTTATTTACAAAATTAAAAAAAAGTAAAATTAAAATCAATATATAATAATAATAATCAATATATATATATGCACCATTATAGAACCATTTGTAATATTTAATCTATATGTAATTTATTTCTGTAATGAGTATATAATATCCTGCTAATGAAGTTTATAAAAAATTTTCTATTATTGGTTTTTTTATATGTGTAATATATTTTTCAATTAATTTATTTATTCCACATTATTTTAAAACAAACTTAATCGACGAATTTTTTTTATCCCACAGACCAGAGTTAAGGTTTGAAAGTCTTTGAAAGGTCAAATCAAGGTCAATTCAAGGTTTTATACACATATCTGCGTATAGTCCAGGTCAAAAGTACAGTGTTTAAATGGTATAACGACTATCAAATTCATACGCATGTATATTCTTTTCTATACACTATAAATTATTTGTTTAAAATTTTATTATTTATATTTAATAATATACAATGTTAAAATTTATATTGAAATTAATACATTTCTTTATTTTTGTGTATGTATAAAAAACTAAAACCATATATATGTAACGTATATAAAATATATAATAGTATATATAGTATCGTACGATATTTTAAATATTATTAAAAAATTCTTTATTTTAAATATTATTAAAACTCGTAAATAATGTGGAAAGGTATATACTATATAATATATATTATGTGCTGCTATGGAATATATTATATATATAGTATTTTTACTTATTAATTGTATATTGTCTATTAAAATTGTCTACTTCAAAAAAATATAATGATAATCAATATATATACTTATATCATAGTTATAATGTAATAGTACATGTTATAATTAATATAATAATTCAAATAAAATGTATATGAAATAGCCTGCATTAATTATATATAAATAAAATGCATGTCAATCATATAATATAAAAGGAATAAGTATATAAAAATGTAAACAATTTTTGCATTGCGTGTTTTTTTTAACAAGAAATTTAAAATTAATGATATTCTATATGAAAAGTTAATTAATATTTTTTCTGCGTGATATTAAAATCGAAATACCGAAGTAATAATGAATGTTATTTAAATTTAATTAAAAAATAATTATAATCATTGCATGTGTGTGTGTTGATTCATTTAAAATAATAGTAAAAAGTTCTAAGAACAGTGTATATAGGTATATATGTTGAATAGTAACAACTTGACTATATAAAAATATATCTATAACTTTATAATCGTTTTGTGTTTGGTCCGTTTAATCCACATATTTCCAATTATTTTACAGTCTGCAACTTTTCCCTTTATCTTATAGATTAACTATTTGTATACAGTTTTGTAAAAAAATATACAGATTTAAAGCAAATTGCATTCAAAATAAAAATCATTTAAAAAAATGCAAAATATAATAAATACTATAACATTTAAAATGTAAAACTACTAAGTAACTTTTTTCAGCATTATCTATTTATAGCGATATAATAATTCAGTTTACTAAAATATGTATTATTTTACCGCGACTCTTGATTATTTAATAATTTGTAAACTTGTCCAATTTTCTGTCCACTTCAAATAATTTATTAAACTGAATACATGTGTAAATAATTGATTCATTTGTGTATTATTATATCGTTAGAAATCCGAACAGATTAATATAATCATAATTCATAACCATTGTTCTCTAGTAGTTTTGGTAGAATAGTAGAATGTAGTAGAATGATACAATCATAAAGAGCTCAGAATGAGTTCTTTGATAGAATGAATTCGGGAAATTTGAGAGAACTGCAATCTATGCATTCTCGTTTTTACGATTGGTATGCTGGTCTACCTATCAGTACTGTAAACATGGGTATTGTGTACGTGCAGTTGGGCGAATACTCACACAGGCATAAATTGAGAATACAGTGGACAGAAATATATATGTGACTAGCTCGCTCCGACAAATGTCGTCGCCAATGACACACGTTTGATATCAAAGTAGAGAGCTCGCTCGGATGGGAGACGGGGACTGACGGGTACGACGATGTTGTCGAAGAAGAGCACAGACCCGGTCAAAGACAGTGCAACTACGGACGTCGAAGACTTGACTGGGACTGCAAGCATCGTCGACGAGTATGCGAACGCGTGTGCGGTCTGCGACAAGGTGGAAAATCTTTTGAGATGTTCGAGGTGTAAACTCATCGTTTATTGTTCTAAAGACCATCAGAAATCGCATTACAAGCAACACAAAGCATTCTGCAAAGCAGCAAAGCGCAGCTCCGTGGACACGTCTGAACAAGACTCAAAACAGTCCGACGAGCTACTTCACACGTTCGCCCAAAAAAATTCTTTAAACGACAACGGTACTTCTGATTATTTTTCAGATATCATTGTTTGTTTTTATTCACGACTTTATAACTTTATAAATATACTTAAAAACTTCTTCAGTTGTAAAATGAATTGATTTAATTGAAAATGATTAAGAAATGGTTTAGCTGTAATTTAAGTGTGAATTTTATTATTTTGTTTACAAAGTTCGCTCTTAGCACTGTTTATTGGAAAGTATTTATATACATAATATCTAATTTTTAATAAGTATACATTGAAATATTTTGAATTTTAAATGATACTGAATTTTAAAATTGCAAAATACTGTTAAACAAACAAAATCAGAACTTAATTATAATTTTAAATGCTTCGAATTATTTATTTATACAAATTTCAATTTATTGAAAATTAAAAAATTAAATTATTAAGCATTCAAAAGTTATATTAATGTCAAGTTTATGTAAAAATTCTCATTAAAATACATATATATACCATATGTCATATTGGAGATATATTTATCGAAATAGAATGAAAATAATAATTATTAGAAACTTTATTCATTTAATACATTTATTTATATGTTTAATATTATTATTTATTGCTAAAATTTTAAATAAATATCAGTAATCAAAATTAATTATTATACAAATTATTTAAGGTGATAACTCAAGTTTGATTTAACGGAGCTAGGGTATTTTTAAATATTATTTTTTTGTTATTGTATTTATTTTTAAGTAAATATTCAGACGATTTTTAAGTAATGGGAGAATACTGTATTAAATAAAAAAATGGGTTTAATGATCTAATTTTTCTTAATTTACGGAAATCGTTTTTTCCACCTCAAAAACTATTTCCGTACTTACAGCAACAATTCATTAAAAAAAATGTATCTTTTGCAAAAAAAATATTTTCCCAGAGTGAAAGAATCGTCTGAATATTTTAACCTCAATTTTTAAGTTTTCATAACAAATATATTTAAAATAACCCTAATCTAGTAAATAACGCT
>JABFPK010000082.1:0-21073 GCA_022817445.1 Habroteleia sp. ZL-2020
GTTATGTTTATAGCAGAAAATTTGTATTTTATTCATGAATATAAATAAGAAATTACAAATATACTATTGTTTATGTTATTACAAAAATAATAATACATAATTCAATAATTCAAAAAGTGATTAATGCAAATAAGCTTATTCCTGCCACTCAATTTAAACTAAAAATACAAACGAGTTACACAATATTTTAAATAGATAATACAGATATTTAAAAAGTTAAAATATACTGCAAACAATAAATTATTTTACCTACTTTTTCAAGTATAAATAGTTTGTTTGAAATGTAAAATGTTGCATTATTAATCGCATCTATATACTTATTTCTTTTATACAAATGTGTATTTTTTCATAAATAAGTATCATTTATTCCAATCCATATATGGAGTATTTTATTTAAAAATCAAGGGAGCTACTTGAATTAATTTCAAATAAGTTAACTACTTCATACAAATTAAAGACTTAATAAGGAGACACACACGCGCATGTCAATATGTGAATAAGTCATTAAAATGATATTATAAGTCACTTTCAAATCAATGCATAATTTATAAGATATCGTCATTCAACAGATATTTGCATTTAAAAATGCACTTGATACACAAAATATAATTATTTGATATATTAAATAAAGAAAATACTTCATCCCAAGTTAATTAACTAAAAAACGTTCATTGGCATATTAAGATTTTATCTATACGTTTTAAAATATATTCTTCAATTTGAGTAAATACATTAATTTAATATAATCATTTTAAATTTCAATAAATCTATAAAATATAAAAATATATTATATATCGCATTCACATGACAAGACATGTGAAACTTTCATAAATCGATTTATTTGAGATTATAATTTGAAAAATGATCTTGAAACTTTAAATTCTTCTCAGTTTTAAATTTGGCATAAAAATATCCTAACTTAAAGAAATAAACGTTATATTATCATTTACGGAATAATTGCATAAGCAAATCAAAATATTTTAGATAATGATAATAAGAAAATAAAAATGATAAAGAATTGTCAAAAACTCACCATCGACCACAGTTTCTGCGTTCAATTTTTTGCCATACTCTTTGTCAAATTTATGAAATGTGCCAGATGGTAATCTGTATACCTGAAAACCAGTGATACAGAAACCATAAGCCTTCTTTGACTCGGCGTACTTAGCTTGCTCGGAAGCTTGCTTTTCGGGTGTCGCCATTGGATCCCACGTTCTTCTGCCAATTTTAATGTCCATAATGCATGGTTCAGACATACCTTCAGCGATGTCTCTTAACTCTAAAAATTTCACGCCTAATAATACCAACAAACATTGTGATTAACAATCACGTCATTTTTATAGCCTACAGTTGACGGCAATGCTACCTACATCTATCATCTATCGTCAAATTTTTTGTTCCATAATACTCTGGTACATATTGTCGCAATTCCTCAAAAAGAGGGTCCGTCGTTGATTCAAGTTGTGTATAAAAACCGATTTCTCTCTCACCTAGTTCAGGCTTGTCAACAGCTTTCAAAACATGTCCATTTTTATCTCGCAACATACCTATTATAAATATAAAAAAAACAATTATTTATTAAATACATTCTGAAATTTGATACTTCATGAAAACTTCAAATAATAATTTCAATATTATTTTTAGCATTAATGGAATGTATTAAATGAACGCAATTACTCTTGAAGTTTAAATCGAATTTTGTTTAATTAAAACAAATTATGGTATAAAAATGTAATAATTATAAGATTTATAAAATATAAATAAATTAATTAGGAAAAAATGAAATTGAAGAACTAAATAAAGTAAAATATGAATTATACCAATTGTACGTTTCGTTCTATCACACGTGTGTCCGGCAACTTGAGTCTCGAGACGTACAGCACCAGCAGGAAGTTCATTTTGGAGTTTCATCGACGACAACTCGAGATCAATGTTGCAGGTATTGTTGTTCTCCTTAACAGTTTGTTTTTGATTGTTTGCGTCTGTATTCATTGTGACAGCTCTAAACTTGTCTATTTTATCTAAAACGAAAAACAGAATTATTTTGATATAATGCTAGTTCTCCAACTTAATATAATATACACGTGAAATTTACTTAAACATAATATCAACTCCATCGAATTATTTTTATTTTTAATTATTTTTTTATAAATGAGAGAACATTCTTAAAAATTATAATTTTATAATTAAATAAGTTTAAAATGATTAAAATTGTAATAATATAGCATTTGTATAATTTGTAGTAATAATAAACATAATAATAACTGTATTATGAAAAATGTTAAGTCAACAATTTTAATTGTTTTCATTATTAACATTTCATCTTACTCCACAAAGTCACGTGTGATTTCTGTTTTTCTTTCTCCACGGAATAGGTATTTCTCACTGAGACGTAATTTGCGAGAGATAACTTAACAATTCCAATTCGATAGATATTTTTTACGTTAATATTTAAAATTTCATTCTACACAAATCATATAAAAACCAAGACAAACTAAAAACAAAAAGATTTCTCGTTTTGTAATATTGTTGGTATAATTTTAAACACTGACAAGTTTTTATGAATACAAAATTTCTTTAAAAAAATAAATAAATATAAAAATAATAGCAAACAGTTAATTATTTGTTATTATTCAATTAACTGTAATTATTACAATTAAACAATGATTAATTCACGTTTAAATTATCTGCTTAAAAAACAAATAAAAATAAAAAGATAATGTTTTATTAATTACTTTTTTAAATAATAAAATTTAATTGTTCATTATACTTTCGTCATCAGAGTAATCTACTTCTTTCCTACTCTAACACGAAAGAAACTCAGTGTAAGAAAAATGCGTCTTAGATATTTAATTATGCTTCACGCCCAGGAAAAGTACTATACTCTGTTATTATTTAACTAAGTTGGAATGATATCAATAATAGAAATGCGTTATATATAAACAATGAAATGAGCCTATAGAATATTTTTATATTAATATCGATTTTGTTTTTATTGTTTTTGATTTTTAATGATTTAATTTTGATATTTTCAGCATTTTATAAAATTTATTGTACAGACAATTTTGCATCAATTATGCTCAACAATTTTTATTGACTTAAAGTCATTTCACGGAGACAAATTTGTCTACAAAATTTATATCAATGTGTAAACAAATTAGAAAGATTTACATGCATAAATCACAGAAATGTATGTATTCATTTACATTCATTTTCATATGTATGTTGAAAAATAAGTTCATTCTATACACAAACAATGCAAAAAATTAGTAATTATAACGAATATTATTTTTTAACATTATACACTGACAAAAAAGATTTATACAAATTACTAGCTTTACTGGTACAGAGTGAATATACTTTCAGAAAATAAGGAAATGTTCATTGAGATAGTAAAATGCTTTCCTGGTTTTATTTACCATAGTACACTGATTCATTGTGCTATCTAAGATAGTATCTTTTACACTATTTAAAGTGTACCCTGAGTGTACTAACTAAGATAGTAATTTATGCAACTATTTTTTCTCTGTGTATAAACTTTTTAGGTATATTTGTATATTTATTTCGTAAAATACTGTGTTAGTTTGCAATAAGTTCATTAAATGATGTCAATAATTTTTTTAATTTTAATAATAAAATTGGTCTATTCTTTGACAATGGTTATAAAATGTATAACTTTTACAACGAATTGTAAAATTTATTTTAGAATAAATTAAAACACGTAATTTCACACAAATAATTATATTTATGCATATATTCTAAATAGAAACAATTTCAGTTTTAATTAAAGATTAATTATAAATTGTGTTACAGATATTTCATGTATTTGAGTCCTTTGATAAAGTGTTTTCATGAAGCAATTTTGAGAAATATTTATTACTTAAAATTTCTATAGACATAAATTACAAAAGAAATCGCAAACTAACATTTGAACACTTTACTAGCTCAAGCCAGCTCGAGCCGGCTTGTATATGAACTTATTTAATTTGCTTACATATTAAGCGTCAAGTACCTGCAGAGAAGCTATTCTTATTTTTGTGATAAGAGTAGACATTTTATAATTTATATCAATAATATAAAATAAAGTAATGTAAATATATAACGAGGAAGAAATATAGAAAATATATTTGTTTTTATTTATAATTTTCCTGTTCATTTATGAGCAAAATTATTTTAAAATTTATTTTATTGCAAACACATAATTAGCAAATTATTAAATAAAAAATACACACATTTTTATATTGTCCATAATAAAGCATTGTCTTAGTTACATATATAATAAGTATATAATTAAAATTTCAAACAATTAATTAATGTATTGAAACGATACTTACAAAATATATTAGATATTTTAAACGTAAAGATTCATATCTTGAAAGATTAGATTAAGTTTAAAGAAAATATTGCATATTAAATTGCATATATTGGATTAATTTCAGTTATAACTGAAATAAAAAAAAATAATAAAGTAAAAAAATAAATAAAAATTACGTGTAATTTTATTAAAAATCTAAATGATTATAATTCAGTATATAATAAAATACCAATATATCGCATTTAAAATTTATAGATAAAAATGTTCAATCACTTCTCAGATAATTTTCGTAATAAATTTCTTGTTATGAAGTGTACGAAGCGATGAAGAGATTGGAAAATTTTTCCCTTTTTTTATATTGTCCTGTTATTAATTTTTTCCTGAACACCAATACAAAAACTTTATATGAAATTTTAATTGTTTGAAATAATAATTTCATTCTGAAGAGATTGGAAATAAAGTTTAGTAAAAGAAATTTTTTAGCTGAATGTTCTCAATATCATTTTAAATATATACATTTAGAAAAAAGTAATAAAATTAAACATACTTTAGGATAAATATATTTATTAATAACAATGTTATTAATTAATAATTAATTAATATATATTATTACATTGATTTACAAATAAATAAATTGTATTGCAAATTAGTTTAATTATAAACAGTAATGAAGTGGTTTATTAAACAATTTTAAAGAAATATATTGTCCACATTAATCTTAATAAAAACATAGCAAACTTTCTAATATCTAATATTGCACTTTACAAGTAATTAAACATTTTCAAATGTGTTTATTAATTTTATTACAACTTGATACAATTTTAATAAGTTTTTTTACTTTGCAATTATATTAAAATGAGTACTATTTTTTGCTTAAACAAATATAATAATTGTAATTTTTTTAAATAAAAGAATAAAATGTCCATCGTTTTATTATATAATTACCCATTTAAAATAATTTCAAATACACAGGTTTTTTTTAAATTTAATATACATGTTCCAAATAACTTCAACATTAACATATAATTTATCAATATTTTAAATTCTTTTAATTGAATATAATACTTAATTATTGTAAAATATTTATAAAGTATTTAATTTAATATTGTTTAAATGTTAATTTGAAAGATAAATTGCTTTTTATATCAAAAACATTTCATTTCACACTTAAAGAATTGCGTTTGTATTTAAAATTGAAATTTCTTATATTTTATTATTTTTCAATTTGTGAACTTAAAATTGATAAAAAATCTATTTCTCATAAAGCGATGATGATGGATATACGTTTAATAATCTATTTTACATACGCAATACATCATATAATCTTGATAAAGGAAAATAGCTTGATGCATATTTGTTACTTTAATTAATAGAAATAATTAATAAGCGCATATGCACAAGAGATTCAGAGATTATTATATAATTCAGCAAGGTAGCTAATTAATTTGCTAAAATCTTATTAGTTTATTCACTCATAAGTCTAATTTCAATCAATTACAGACATTTCATACGCAGTGCAATAATAATAACAGTGTAATTAAATTAGCAAAGTTTTCTCCATATTATTAGTATAAAAGTGATCTCTGTTTACAAAGCTTAATTAAATTGCACCAAAATAGGTCTCGCTTATTTCTCATTATATATTCAAAATTCCAATTTAATGTAAAATACTTGCTCGAGTTAAAAGTAAAAATTCTCTGAAAATCAATTTCCAAATCTGGAGTCAACCTTAAGAAAGTTCATTACCATAAAGTGGCTTTTCATTTTTCAGTACCGGCATATCGTAACACTTTTCGGTCACTTTCACCTTATAAGTTAAACAGTCCAACCTACCCGACTTTGAAATAACCACTGTTCAAAAGTCGAAATCTTGTCTTTATCTCATCGAAAGAATCAAATTCCTCATGAGGACCTTGTCCACGGAATCTTATCGAAGCTCGAATAAATTTGAAGAATTCGGAATGAAATGACGTGATCGAAGAAAAAAGTTGTCGTTTATTAAGTACGATTTATTTATCGTTTGTATGTTGTCGTTACGCAATAATTAATCCAAATCCGACGGCTTAAACAAATCCCTCGAAAGCGGATTCGAGGACTCGATAACAAAAAGATAAAAATACAAGAAACGATCGACAATAACAACTGTCAGCTCGTTTATCGCTTTTCGAAATATTCCCCCCTTACAACAATGCATTTCTAACCTGCTACTTTGTTGATTCGCATGCACGTTATTTATTCACGTGTCCGTTGCGTCTAACCTACGAAATACTGTATCACTTTTATCTCGTTATTTGATTGATTAACTTCGGCCTCGAGAAGAATTGGAATTAATTGACAAACGAAAATCACACTAATTGTTCACAGTCTCGTTGTATCTTTAAACATCCTTGATCGAATCAGATGACACACGTCCAAAACCGCTGACGGCTTACGATACTCTGAGTGCTCCTCCGCAATCAACACTGAGTCGTCTGAGTCGGGTCGTCCAGTATAGTACAAAATCTACAGATATACGAGTACATTTGATTGGATAAGTCGCGCGTGCTGCTTCAAGGTTTTACCTCTGTTGAGTGTCGGCACTCGGCGTTCCGTGCTTCGTGGCCGCGCCATTGATAGAAAAATAAATACGAGTTTGTTAACGAATTGACGCGCACAACACAACGTAGTTCAAAAATGAGTGAGAACTGAAGTAGAGCATCCTTTTCTAACCAACAAAAACGCGAACCAGGATTCGTGACCTCGCGCTACTCCATAAACAGTCCACCAGATATTAGACTTTAATTCATACAATTTAAAAAAAAACTTTAGCAAAATTGTCTATGGATGGATAAAAAAAAAATTCACACGAATTTAATTTATTGCAATTTTGATTTCAGATGCATTATAATGCAACAATAAAATAATCCTATATTTACAAAATTGATTAAATCTTATTCAATGTTATATTGTAATGGTATAATAATGTTCTTATTCACAACTTATTTATAAATAAGTAAATTAAATAACTGTTTTGAATAATCGATAATAATAATCGATTTGAATTAATTGATTTTTTATCTGTGTAATTTTATATACAGATTATCAATTTGAATGCGTAACATGAAATGGTAGAGATACAAATGTAATAATATTTTATTAAATGTTAAAAATAGGAAATTATTTTGTATTTAACAGTCAAACAAATAGTTGCCAAATTAATATACAAAACTGTTTTCAATGAAAAAACGATTGAATGAAAATTAATTCTTTTCATTGTATTTTATTAATTACTACACAACACAATAACTAAAGATAAACCCTTAAATTATTATTATTAATATCAAGAATCACAAGAGCGAGCCGCCAAAGCAAGATAAAGTTATAGGACGTAATGCAAAACTTCTCTGTAAAGATATTTTTACAGAAAAACAGATGAACGTTGATAGGTTATTTTGTATAGTTGCATCACCAAAATATTTACAATATTTCAGTAACTTTCATGTTACAGTGAAACAGAAATATTTCTAGGGATTTTACAAAATGAAACTTTTTTTTTTGTGTTCAAAAACCTAATTTATTTTCTTCTTCAATAAAAATAGTTTTATGAGGATATTAAATTAAAAATGTAATCCAATATTATTGCACCTAATTATATACCATAGAAAATAATTTTTAAATAAAATATGTAAATTTGTAACGAGTTAATTTCATTGAATTGTCTACTTTTTTAATATTCATAACCTCAAATTTCTACGCAATGGTAGTGATTATTAATAAATACATAAAATTTGTTACTTTTAATATAATAAATAATTTGTATATGTGTAATTATATATAACTTATTTGCCAATAAATTATAAGTTAACGATATTAACTAAATGGAGTGCTAAATGTAAGCAAACTTTACTTTCTATTATAATCATTCAACCAATCATAATTCTGTGTTGACGTTTAAATGTCTTCCCGCTGTTTATTTCTGTGACGAAGTCTATAAACGGATGTCATAAAAAGGATCAAAAGGCTTTCATCTGTAATTTGTTGCAATAAATGAATTAAGTACTTGGTTAATAATTACAAGTTAACACTATTATCAATTACAAAAATATTAATAACAAAAATTCATTATACAAATTTGAAAAGGTAAGTAAGATAAAAACACTTTCTTTTGTGATATCTTGTGTGTTTTGGCAATTTTGACGTACATATGTGGTTATATGAGTTGTTTATAAATTCATAGCAGAATTCGATTAACTGAAATAAATAAATCAATAAAAATGAAATTTAAAAATATTCGTTAAATAAAAAAATTAATAAATAATAATAAAACTACATTTTTCTTAAGGAAACAAAAAATTATAATTAAGCATTACCAGTTATTTTGTGATTTTTTTTAAACTTTAATGGAATATCAAAAAATCAATTATAATTATTATCCATAAAAAAGCTTTGTCCGATTAAATTATTTATATAATATATAGGCAAATAAAAAAATATTCTATATAATTTCTATTTATAAACATATTTTAAATATAGATTTCATAATCTTATGGGTATAGAATATATGAATTTAGAGAAAATTAAAACGTAGTTCCCTTAAAGTGATGTTAAGTTCTGCTGCACCGGAGTTAGAGTCTTTTAAAAATAAAATTTTTTAGTAAAGAACTGAATTTTCTAAAATATATCATATTATTCTTTAATAATGGGATAATTGTATGGTGGAAGAAAATGTTATTTCTACTGTAGACTTTTGGCTGGGTAACTATTTCCCCTATTTTTCTGATTATTCAGACTTATAAAAAAAAGGGGGAGGTTACCCAGCTAAAAACTTACAATATACATTATTTTTTCTTTCACGATACAATTCTCCCATTATCAAAGAATAACATGATATATTTTATAAAATTATAATAATTACGAAAAAATGTTCATTTAAAAAAAACACTAACTCCGGTGCAACAGAACTTGAATGCATATCTATTTCATATATATTGGAAATTATTTAGAAAACATTTTGCATAATACTTCTGAAAATGTTAGAATATATATATATATATATATTTATATTAAATTAACAAATTTACATAATATAAAAAATGTTTAGTATAATTTATTAAAACAATTTTTTTTAAAATATTTTATTGAAAACATTATGTACATGGTTATTTGTAATACTTGTAGCTTTAATTATTATTAGAGTACATTATTAATTTGTCGTTACATGTATAAAATAACTTTATGCTGTCCATTTGAGACATCTTGTATCTAAATGAGTACCTAAAATAAAATATTTTGCCATGTTATTATATAAATTTCAAAATAATTGTTATAAAATAAACATCTTTTACTGATAAATGAAATAACTTACTTTATTAAAAGTAGTAGTATATTAATATAATATTAAAATGACATTGTTCTATAAAATGTGTTAATAAATATACCTAAACACTTGACTGAACAATATCTAGCTCCGCATGGAATACAAGTGTAATTGCTTGGAAATCCACAAACTGCACAGAAATGTCTTTCAGGAAAACATGATGGTTGAGCTTGAGCCATCAAATAATTAGGACCCTCAACATTTTGATTCAAATCTTCTTCTACCATTTGTGCAAAAGTTTTTCGAAATCTTTGTTTGTAATACTCTGCTGACCGAGTTTTCTTTTTTCGACCTGAATTTCTATTATCTAGATTTTCTTGAAATTTTGGAACTTTCTTGCTCATCACTATAAAATATATGTAATAAGGTTTATTTATAGTATTCTAAAAAAGCTATTGAATTATTACCTCATTTATAAAACAACAAACATCATTAATTAACTTATTTAGCAGAATTTTTGTCAAATAGCTACTAATATTATTTTTTGTTATATTACTATAATATAATTAATATTGTTATTTAAATTATTAATTAAGCATATCAGTAAATAGGAGGAAATATAAAATTCTGTTAATAAGTTAAAAAATTATCTGCAATTTTAAATTAAAAAGTACATATGTGTCCAATAACCATCACCTTTAATGAAAATACTTACAAAATATTCAGAGATAAAATATTCATTATCATTACCTCTGAACTTCAATTGGAACATTTCTAGTCAAACTTGTCAAAAACAATTAAATTTTTTTGCCAAATTCATTACTGATTCTGAAATTATTTTCAGTTCAATAATGAACTTCATGTTTAAGACGAAATGAAATTAAAATATATAAATTATGTACATTTAATTATATTTTCACTTTGAACTATTACGCCATATTATTATGAGAATGCTAATTTCAAAATAAAATATTGTTCATAAAAAAATATTTTAAAAGGTTTATGTTTTTTATACTTTATTCATTTAATGAAGTAAAAAAACAAATAATGATTATTCAAACAATAATTATTTGAAAATAAAAATAATTTCTTTTCGTCGTGATGAAAAATTTTGAAAATTATAATTTTGAAAAGAAAACCTACATTCTTGCTGGGCAAAAGAATAGCCATATTCTCTTTGAATATTTAGGATATGAGTACCTAAGTCAGCGTGAGGGTCTTCGTGAAAATTGTCCTGTTCTAATGCTTCTAATGCTTTCTTTTGCCTACGTTGTCTAGCAACATCATCCAAGATCCGTTTTTGATACGCATCTTTTATTCTGCCAGATTCTCGCCCAGCCATAATTTTAATATATAAACTTATATTATTAAACTTAAATCTAAAAAGTAAATTTTAAGTCGCAAGTAAAAATTTAAGCTTTCTCTGTCAATGGAAAAGATATTTGATCCATAAGATCATCAATTTTCGTTTGCAAAACTTCTAGGATATCTGGGGAGATAAAAATATGTTTTTCGTCTAAATCCTGGAGTATAAATTTTCTTCCTAATGCTTTCGTTTCGTCTAAATGTAGCAAAAACTGTTTCATAGCTTCATCACTGAAAATAGAACATTAATTAGAATAATTATATTAAATCCTTTTTTTATAGATGTCTAAGCGTAAGGGCATTTCTTTGGATGAAAAACGTACTAGGATGCTACAAATTTTTTATGAAAAGCGTGAATTTTTTACTTTAAAAGAAATTGAGAAAATTGCTTCCAAAGAAAAAGGTATAGTTTTACAATCGGTGAAAGATGTTTTGCAAGCTTTGGTGGATGATGGTTTGGTGAGGTCTGATAAAATTGGTACTACTATATTTTTTTGGGCATTTCCTGGGTAAGTAATATTCATTATCAATAATTTTAACTTAATTTTATGAAATTAATAATATTATTTAACATATTCAAATTACTAAAATTGTTTTGTACATGCAAATTATTATTATTATTATTATTATTATTATATAATTCAATTATACATTTGATTATTATGTCTAAATATTTAATATTATATTATATTTTAAATTATTAGTTTATATATTAATTATATTATAATACTATATTTGTAAATATTAGAGAAAACATAACATCTTTGGAAGGACGAATAGCAGAAACTAATAAGAAAATTGTCGAAGCAGAATTTCAATTACAAAAAGTTAACGATGAAATAGAAAAAGAAAAAGTAAGATTTATATATTTTTAATAATTATAGTTCCATATAATTGTTTATACCATATATGATTAATTTTAGGAAAGTAGAGGTAATATGGAAGAATGCGAACAATTACTTCAAGAAGTTGAAGAATTAAAAAATGTTGAAGAATCCCTTAAGCAACAAATTAAAAAGTATGAAGATATGGATCCAGAAGTAGTTGACAAATTAAATGATAAAACTAAGGTTATATTGTTTACTTTTTTTAAATTGTTTAATTACATAGAAACTAAAATCATAAATTTATTGCTACACAGAATTTATTTACATAATTTATTTATCAACAGATTTACAAAACTGCTGTCAATACGTGGACGGATAATATATATGCTCTGCAGAGTTGGTGCAAAAACAAATTTAATATCGATGCCTCTGAGCTTAATAAACAATTTCATATTTCAGAAGATTTAGATTATGTTGAATAAATTGAGTAAGTTTTCTTGAATTTTTTACTTACCATTCTACTAAAATGCCCTTATTAACTTGTACCATGACGAAACAGTTAATTAAAATTAAATATTAATGATTGTTCCTTCATAAAGTTGATACATATATTTTCCTCAATTCTATAACTAACCTAAAATGAAAACTTCTCGATTACTCAAGTAGAGTGTAAACCTGTAGAGGTAGACTCGTATTTTTGAATGAAGTTATCCGTCAGTGTTACCAAAATAATGAACAAAATAATTCCTCATCTCTGCTAATATACATAAGTAGATTTAAAATAAAATATTGCTAGAATCATAATATCAGAGCTAGAATCATAAAATTCCATTGATAATTCGTATATAAAATTACACTGCATGCATGTATAAAAAATACATTATTATTACTTTGACTTTTATGTTAATTGGATTGAATTGTACTAGTAATAAACACATCATATAATTTCAAAAGCAGTCAAAATAATTGTTTGTTATTTTAGTATTAAGTAATGAAAAGTGGTAGTTTTAAATATTATTCTTGAATAATGATTTCAAGTTATATGACGAATGTTTGTAATTGTATACTAAACAATCATAACATTTCCTAGTGTTGATTTTTCCAAACATTTTTCATTTGTTTAAAAAACTGCATAAATGTTTATTTCAATTATTCATAAAGTGTACATCAAAATCACAATGTATGGATAATCAATTATGTATTATAATATAAACATGTAACATCATCATAAAAAGATCTAAATAAAAAGAAAAAAAAGAAAAAGAAATCGTTGTAAATAGTAATATCTCAAAATATAGTTGTAAAAAAGGATATAATAAGTTTTCTTTTCAATTTATAACCATTGATCGTATTTTGAGGGTATGAATAAGTTTCTGAGTATTCTTCCCCCTACATAAGATGTTTCTTTTAAATATTAATTTGTGAAAAATTTTCAAATCGCCAGAAAAACGTTATCGAAAAATGAGACATTTTAAAAATGAAAAACTTCGATTGTGCTAATAATATTAATCTAATCTTTATCAAATAAAGCTTTTATTTAATAAACATTTTTCATTACGAGGGGTCAAAAAGATGAATGTTTTACATTTCGAAAAATTCAATATAAATAGCATCCCTGATGTAAAAGAAAAGATTTTGTGTTTAAAGAGCAAAATGGAAAAAAAAAAGATTTCACCTATTTCAGATGCTCAGATTTCAGGTTTTTTTGGATACAAACTAAGCTTGGGGACGAAAAATGTTGCTTTTCAAATTGCCACTGCAAATCGGAATTTGTGTGCATAAACGAGTTTCAAAGCAACTCTAGATTAATATAAGACATTTTTTTTTACTTTTTTTGACTTATTTGTTCAAATTTTCTAAATCGTCAGAAAAATACTATTAAAAAATAAGAAATTTGACAAATATAATGACATATCTATTTTTACAACCATATTTTTGGATATCACTCTTTAGAACGGTTTTCTGACATATTCCTTTTCACAACCAAGTTTAAGATATCACATTATTCTTAAGATATAATATATATGACTCATTTTGAACAATATAATACTTTTAATATAATAATTATAACATTTTTTTCTTTTAATATGATAAATGAGGAGAATAAACAACAATTTGACCAACATAACTATTTATTAAAACAAATAATCATTAAATTTATCATTATTTGTACGAAAAGTATCAGGTGATTCTTTAAAATCGTACATTATCGGTAATAAAAATATTGCTTTTAAATATCTAACAGTCTACTCAATTTTAAAGAATCACCATGAAACCATTATCAATTATAAAAGTACAAACATCGTATAAATAGATTCTTTTTCTAGTAACACACATCCGCACACTAACAGAGTTTTGCTTTAAAACTTATTTTTACAAACATTCAAAAAACAATGTGATACAACATTTATACTTATCAATTCAAGATTATATACAAGATTGTTGTTTTGTGAAAAATTTATAAAAGATTAACAAATCGTATAAACTTATTTCTCAGATTCAAGTGAAAATCATTATCAACAAAAATAATAATTTTATAAATATATATTTACAAGAATTGAATACTTCTAACGAGTATATTACGCGAGAAATGTTGAAATTCAGACGCAACATGAATCACGAGGTCTTAAGATTTGTCTTTTTCTCTTTCAGAAACTCTGGTCGTTCAGTTTCCATAATATTGGTTTGCACAGCACATATTTCTCTTTATTTAGTAAGTTAGCAGTACATTTAATTTAACCCAATCCTAGAATATATTTTGGAAGATTTAAGGCAAATTTGGGAATTGCCATAACAACTGACATCCTGTAAAATCGAATATAAATTATTACAATTTTGTTTTCAGATACAATTACTATAATCAAATTCTAATAGAAATTCATAACATATATTTGCAGTAATTCAATAAAATATATCTTTTTTATTGAAAAACTTGTATTCCATTTATCAAAAGACTTTCTATTGTTGGTATATTTATTATTAAATAACATGACATACTTCTAATCTCTCTGCTTATTTGAATAGAAATATATCTTTATTTTCTCTATCAGAATTTATTTAAATATATATTTTAATTGATTTGTTAGGTGAAGAAAGTTTACTAAAAGGTACAAACATCGTCTAATGTAAGAATTATAATTTGTATGAATATAATTATTGCTTTTTACGGCGATGAATTATATTTCGAAAATTACTTACATTTGTTAATACGTGCTCATTGTTATCGAACTACAGTATCCTTCACCAATGTCAGTTAATACCAATACCTTATTAAATATATCTTACATTTTTATTGTCGAACATTAGTTATTTGAATACATTGTTAAATGTAATGAAAATTAATGAATATGAATACAAAAATGCAAGATATAAATATTTCAATACCAAGATATTTATGTAAGTTTATCTAAGGAGAATATAATTACATATTTAATATTATTTCGTGAACCGATTATAATATAAAATTAGAAAAATATTATATGCATATATATTTTGTAATGAACAATAAACATTTTACAAAATATCCATTTCTTCATTAACGATTATTTATTATATATATCAAAATTACTTATTTTAAATAACATATTTATATATAGTTTTCTTTTGTTATTTACTTTATGCACTATTAATAAGAATAATGTTAAATTTGCATTAAATTAATCTCTATAATGTTTGGTAAAAGTTCATCTATGTTGCAATTCTTTTAGCAAAGAAACCCCTGTAACATTAAAGATATAAAGATTTATCATTAATTTTTTCAGAAAGTATAAAATAATAATGCTATTCAAATTATAAAAAAGCTTTCTTTTATTAAGGAACAAAAATATGCAATTAATAATATTATTATATTTAAGTACTAAACATATATTTTTTAGTATTTAAAAATTCCCTTAATGGGCATGTATTGTTTAATTCACAACACAATTTTTTTTAATTATGGCATTCCATAGTATATTATACTAAACAGAAACACAATAAAATAATAATGTTTTATATCTCACCATAAAAACGTTTAGTCTAAGTTTAGTTAGTTTAAAATGAGAAATACTTATTATAGAATGGTTAATGTGTGTACAAGTGCTTCGCAGTAAATAATAAATATCGTTTTCTTTCTATTAATAATAATTCTGAGATAGAAGAGAAATAAGCCAAGTGCAATAAGTGCGAGCATTTTGAGTGCCGAAGTGGAGTACAGAGGGCTACGATTAAAGTCAGAATTACTTAGATATTATTCGTTCTATTATATGTATTAATCCACCAATCTTTTACATACGATAATGCGAGTCCATTATAGAGCCAGGCCCGCCAGCCCGTTCTCGTGTCATTGTCAATCCTCGATTCAAGGCTTTGGCACAAAGCTTTACGATCATGACTCCTTCCGCTTCGTAAATCACATAAAAGTCTTTTCCTACATTCATCGCTACAAGCGGGCCTCACTGGAGAATTTTTGTAATAGTGCCTACAAAAGTTAAATTTTTCTGTTAGTAAAAATAAGTGGAGTATATAGAGAAATATATAAATACACATATTGAAAATATAATAGGTGTAGAATATAATGAAAATACTTAATAAAACATGAATAAAATTAGAAATTATGAAAACAGCTTAACTTTATAGTGAACTTTTACTTAAATTAGTTAATTTAATATAATACGATGATAAAAATTTATTGTAATTAATTAGAGAATATTTTATACATATTTAATTAAATTTCTATTAAAATCTGGTAAATCATACTTGTAGTAGAGGTCGAAGAAAGTCGGTTCGTTAGACATCTTGTCTATTAACGAGTCCCAATCTCTTGGCATAAGGGAAGGCATTTGATATGTCTGCCTCACGCTGTATGTTTTGTGCCAAATTGGGTAATTGTAAAGATTAGCTTCTTTTAAATTCATCACCCAAGTTTCATGATCAATGACCATCTAAAAATAACAAACACTTTGAGTAAATTATTTTTGAATTACAATTAATTATTATCTTTTTATTTTAATTTAGACAAATTTAAAGGTAGGTTACAATCTTTAAGTAAAAATAAAAACAATTTTTTTCTCACTCGAGTGGTTTTTGGATGATCGCCATCGACATAATAAATCCGGTATCCTGGATTAAGGTTATAATATGGAGAAACTGAAGGACCAACATAAGCTATACTTAAAGCTCGTCCTAAATCAGAAGTATCGTAAAATATTTCGAACTCATCGTAGTGCGTGTGTCCGAAAAATTGTGCCGCTATTGTCGATTCATATCTAAAACACGTTTGCGCATTATTTCCAGTTATATCTCTCTTTACTTCAAAAATATTTAATTTTGAATTAATTCAACATTTTCTTTAAAATTAACATAGAAAAATCATACAAAATAAGTTAAAAATAATTCTCTGCGAATTTATTGTAATATATTATATAATAAAAACTAGTCAATTTAAGGTCATACCGATTAACTATTTTATAATAATTTCTACTCCACACTTTAAGGCAATCGCTATGCCCTGGTGGGATGTGGCCAATAATATGCACTTTTTCATTATTCATTTCTGCTCCTTGTAATTCGTAAACTAACCATTGCAACTCATTAACAGGATCGGTGCTGTTTATTAACAACCACCAATTTTTATTATTGCAATAGTTTGTATTAATTGAAATTACGCGGAATCCAGGTCTCACGAGAACCGAATAAAATGCTCCCTTTCGAACTGTATTTGACACGCCAGTTGGCAACCAATTTCTCCACTGTTTATCCAATTCGTCATATAGCCAAGATATACCAATTTCTTCTGGAACAAACGGTGGTGGGAAACTGCCAGAAACAAAAGATTATTTAATTTATTATATGAAAATGTATAAATTGAATGAATGTAATTATATTTATCATAAACACAAATAGAATTTTCATCTATTATTATTTTTTTAAACAAATAATTTTAAAATTTATTCGATGTATCATTTTTATACCTATTTACTGGTGCGCTTTCGTGGTTCCCTAGAGCTGGAAATATTGGAATATGAGGAAACATTTCTAAAAGCTGGTTTACAGTTTCTTTAATAATTTTCAAATTTTCTTCGCGAGTCTGATTCCATACGTCGTGAGGCGGCAAATCACCCGTCCAAAGGATGTAATCAATATCCTAAAACATCATATAATACTTTATACTATTTCCATCAATGCACAAACATAAACATAAATATTTGTTATAATTGAAGGATACATTTTTTAAAATTTAATTTCAAATCAATGAGCAAAAACTAATTTTATTATTGTCAAGAAATAGATTTATGACTTGTGATATGTTTTAGTATGATTTTTAACTAAAATGTTTAACTTTATTTAGATTTGAAATTAATAAATGTGTAACTAATAAAATAATTATGTTATATGAAATTGTTTTAAGGTCTAAAAAACCCTATATAATATATATGTAATTGTTATAAGGAATTGATAATGAAAGTTGGCTTCTACTTTATTTATTACACTAGAAACATCAGATTAACTTTCACAAACATTTTATTATGATCTCTAGTGGGAATCAAACTTTGAAATTAAATATCTACATTTTAAACATACTTTTATAGAATAATCATTTATCAGTAATCCTGAAATTCAAACCATAAATAATATATGGTATTATCACATTAGGTAAATATATTGCACAATTAAGCATAAATAAAATATATTCTTAAATATAACTTTCAGGAAAAGTAGACCTTCAAATTTATGTACTTTTTTTAATCAAAATATTTCCTGACGAATGAGGGTGTTGAACCTCATTCCTTGAACTGATTACCAACCGGTTTCAGTTTAATTATTCAGGTTTTCCAAGGAAAACTTCCAAGATTTCCCAAAAACTTTTGGTTCTCGATAAATAATTACAATCTTTTATGTAAAAATGTTACTTCTGAAGAAATACTACTTCAATTAGATTAAAGTGCATTACTATTTATTTATTACTTGTCTTAAATAAAAAGAACCATACTCACTAATTATTATAATCATCAAAATTATTATGTTTTCTTATAAATATTATATTATTTTGTAAGATTTAAACAATACATACAACTTTAATACAATTTGAACAATCCAAATTATTTAATATTTATTAAATATTCGATTTCGACATTTTTCAATGAATTTAATAAACTATAATACATATTTGACTTTACAGTAATACATATTTCTTTTCAGATTAAATGCAAATTTAAGACAAAGGGTGTAAAACTGAGTAATTAGTCCAAAAGATAAGAACCAGCTTCACTTACAGGATGTGTCTCAACGATGTGTTTGAGCATGTTGTCGACAGTTCTTTTAGGCGTATCGCACTTTCTATAATCTCCCCATTTTCCCGCTGCGTTCGATGGGGTCGAGGGCGCGCCATTCGTCAGTCGACAACACAGCGGTTCGTTGCACTCGGCATTCGAACCTTCTTGGTAATAAGGATCGTAATGCGTGTCCGAGATATGGAGGACCTTGAAGGACGGAGCGCCCTCTTTAGGCGGCACTGGAGGAGGGATCGGTGGCTTACTGACCGGTGGAAATGAGACCTTCAAAGAACATTTCACATTTAGTTACAGCTTTACAAGCACTTAGTTTCCACACTACGATTGTAACAGCGTTGCTACATTCGACACGCACGATTTCATTTAATAACTATTCCAGTGATTTATACACACTGTGTACAATTACTTTCTTTATCTAACGGCATATTTAGTGAAATTATGCTAATAAGTTAAACACTTTTTCAACAGAAAAGAAATGTTTGAAATAGAAATTGCTACTTTTGGGTAGCGAATTGTTACCTCCCATTCATGTTCCGGATTGTACGCATCGTCGCACGCATCTCCGATGACAAAACTGCAGATCTGATTAGGTCCCATGTTAATTCTCTTCAGCACGCATAGCACTTCATACTGTAGAATCGTAAAATTAAAAAAATTAACGTTTGTTGAAATTTATTTTCAATTTCTTACAAAAGTGAATTTCGTGTTAAATGCAACTTTTCTTTTCTTGTAGCTTTTAACAAAAAGACTTACGCCAAAGAGCATCGTAACTCCGTGACAAACTCTTGAACTTTGGACGTGTAGCGAGACGCAAAATTGATAAATGGTTGTCAATATTTCTTGATCAGTTTTCCCCGTTTCAATAAAGTGTTGCAGTACTCTCACTCCAACTTTGCAAGCAGAACAAGTCACTCTGGACAAGACAGATGTTTCGATTTCCAGCATCACTTGTCTCAAGTCGAAGAATTCCATCGCTTTGTCAACAAAAAGAGACAGGTGTCCACCTGGCTGCGTTGTTTGCATATCCCACAACATACGCGAATAATTCATCTGCAATAAACAGTACTTTGTTAAGTTTTGAACAATTAAAAATAGAAATTAAACCATTTTAAATATAGTTGTTCTTAATTCAGTTATTGCTTTATATATATATATATATATTACATAAGTAACTAAAGAATAAATGAATTAGAAAATTTTAATTTGGGAAGAAACTATTTTAAATTATGCATACTTAATGCAAGATTGTGTAAGATGTAAATGCAAGAATGATACCATTGTATAATTATATAGAACATCCCACACGAAGAAAAAAGAATTGTATAAATTACTATAGTTGGTAGAGTGAGGATATACTTGAAACAATATAGAATAATACTATTTTAAGATAGTAATTTAAAATTTATAATAATATAATATTTGTATGCACATTGTTTCTAAGTAAATTGTTTACTATAAATTTAATTTTCGTTAATTTATAAATGAGAAGGGGCGAGCATGATTTAGAACGATTTTCTCTTCTCAAATCCTTCTCAAATCTGCTTTCTGCAAAAGCAGAAGATTTGAGCATGGTTTTAGCAGGGTTATTCAAAGATTTTTATGTTCTAAAATCGCGCTCGTCTCTTCTCCAATATTAGCATTTCAATTTCTCTAAAACTTCTCTCTTCTCTAAAGCATTTCATTATCTCAGATAATTTTTCAATTTTTCAAAACATGTCCACGCTATACCAGTAAAGCTAGTCATTTTCTTAATTTTCTTTTCTCAATGCAGCATACAGCCGTCCATTGGTTTTATCCTATAATTCGATACGCATTGCTTTTAATGTGGAATTTAGCGCATTTAGGGTGCAAATGCACACTCACGTGCAATCAGTATATATAATTAAATGTAAATATTAAAACAAAAGTGTCGGCTTGTACCCTCTTGAGTTGTTCATCATTCATTCCGTCAACAACATAGGTTTCAGCAGTAGGTGGCAATTTGTGCATAATATCACTT
>JABFPK010000083.1:3281-21048 GCA_022817445.1 Habroteleia sp. ZL-2020
ATTGTTGCCACGAAATCACTCTATAATTATAAACGTTTGTACCTTGTTTAATTAATTATTTTAATTTTAGGTAGTAAAATGTCTTCATTATTCATTAATTATCAAAGTGCGACAAAAATTAATATAATCGTTGCAGTTTTTGCTTGTAGTCTTATTTTTGCAAAAATAAAACGAGATTTCAAAGTTTTTCGACATTGCGTTCGGCGATTATTTGTAATAAACTTTTATATAATATTTCACCAGGACTTCTTCATATCAGACTGATACGTTTGAATTACAATTAGTGATTTATTTGTACAGGAACTAAATTCCAATGTCAAGATAAGTAATCATAGATTTCACTAAAGGATATTGTCGGATATGCATTCGGTCTTTGTTGGTGTATCGTGATTTCTTTATTTTTGAATGAAAAGCATGCACTTCTATGTTCTAACTTTCTATCTTGATAATCGTTGATTTAAAATCTTCATTTGTCACGAACTTTTGTTGAAATGATGCATGTATTACGAAATATGCTTGTAAGTTATTTTAACCAGATATTGCATGTAGTATTAAAATGACCAACCATTTTTAATTCCCCAAACTTGCCGATGCATGTACACTTTATAGCTAAAACAAACGGTTTCACTTTTATACGATCGAAAGAATTTTTGCAATGTACAAAATATTCAGGTGTCGATATGGTTGAATTTTAAAACAATAAAATAATAATCGTAAATAGTTTATTGCAAATCTACTTATTACAAAAATTACAAAATTGCTATTTAGTATAATAAAAACAAATGCTTTCTGTTCTTATTTACTAGCATATAGATTAATTGTATCATTCGATACATTTTATATTGTGTTATTATTTTATATACGATTTAAAGTATATTCTCACCGTATCACTCGAGTGGAAAAGTTAGTCTGGAACAAGTCTAGCAGTCACTTGCCAGACTGTTGCCAGACTGATTTTTCCGCTCGGGCAATTAAGATAGTAATTCGTGCAATTCTTTTTTCTTCGAATTCAGAATGACTTCGTTTATACTGTTTTGTACAGTAATATATTATTTTGAAAATAATATTAAATGTAAATTTACTCCCTTAAATCTACAATTATCCTCTACAAGGAAAATATTCAATTTATTACACCAATTGAGATTGCCACCATATAATTTTCTTCGCGTACAATTTATTTTCTTATCCTTCTTTTGTAAACTACCACAATACAATTGATCGAACGCATAGTTTCGAATATTTTGCAGCACGATCGAATGAATCATTTCGACGGGCGCAAAAAAGGAATAAAGATTAGTGCGGGGATCCGAAATCGACGTGACCTCGAAGAATCTATTTGACAGTCAACTATTTTTGTGGCGAACGTCGACTGAATGGAAAGTGCAAAATCGCGGACTTTATAGGTCGCACGAGAAGACAAATAGCTCCCTTGACGACGCAGACGAACGCACGTGAGCGCGAATAATCCACGAGAATCCTCGTACCCGTAGAATAATAATTAGCCATCGCCAAAGCTGATACATTCCTGGCAAATGACGCGGCGGGTGCAGCTGTTGCGCATCGTTCCGCAATGCGGGCCAGACCTTTTGTCTTCGTCTTTTTTGCCACCTCTTCTTTGTTTTACGACGCCCCCGCCGAAAGTGCGAATCCACATGCGATGTTGTCGACGTCTTCGTCGAGAAGTCGCGTGTTTCGCGCCATTAACGTACTTTACACATCTCGCGCAATGCCGATAATCGAGGTATCGACGTGACCAAAGTCTTTATGGATCTTCCTTGACGAAAAAGCAGTTCCCGCTGACGTATTATATAAGTCTCAGAAAAATGAGCATCCTAAGCCGTGGCTCGTTCTGCTAAATAACTGCGGGGAAAGTCGGTGTCTCTGTCTGTCTGCGGAATAAGAAACGCTAATTGCTACTATCTAGAAAGTAAGATTTATTTGCACGAATCTGGCAATGGTGGGTTTGATTTGTTCGAGCAAAAAATATATTCGAGACAAACATTTTTCTATTGCTATTATCTCAGGTCTCCATGGAACTCTATGCTCAATTACAATAATTTTATAATTATTATGTTAGGAGATGTTATAGGAGTTTTATTATAACGTTGTATTATAAATGCGATAAGTAGTTTTGTGAAGAAGGTTGAAAGAATGGAAGGAATCTAGAAACAATGGGAACATACATTTCAATCTTCTAGACGATTCAATTCAATGCAACCGAAATTTATGCTAGAAAATTATCGCGTAATGTTGATCATTTTTCAATAAAATAAAATAACATGAAACAAATGAGACGTTGATAATTTCCATATAATAAAACTCCGTTGAGAAGGATCATTATATTAAATTTGTTCAAAAATTAGCACACAATGAGAGATGTATATAAACTTCTGGATTCCGAATTGTATTTTTATGTTTTTAAAAAATGTAAATGGTTTAATGGATTTCTACAACCGGAATTTGAAATAATCCAAATCCTTAGAGGTGGTCTCGATATGATTGTTCCACGGGTAATAGTTTCAGTATTCAAAATGGAATAAGAATTTGTATATTTGTATTGGTTTGAGTCCAAGATACTATTTCGTTGCTCTAATTAACTTAAAGGATATAATTTTAAATGTTACAAAACTTTCAGTTTAGCTTTCGTTTGAACCTCTTCTATAATAATTGTCAATCCCTTTAATTTTCACTAATCGAACTACAAATTTGTAAACCCTACCGCAATACATCTTTCGGGACACGAAAGAGGTCAGTTCTACTAACACGAGACGTTGAAAATAGTTTGTGAATTTGGATCGCATGTCAGCAAACAGTAAAGTCTCTCAAAGCAGCACCCCAGCGGGCCATCTTCTCTCAAGAATAGCAGTGATTCCAAGGAAATGTGCAATATCTTCCGTGATCAAGGATTATTACCGCATGATTACGGGTTTGATCTAGGATAGACAGCCACTCCGTTATACTCGGCGTATTTTTACAGCGCCGCAACGCCATCGCCGCAACGTCGCTTGGCTACCGGCGTCGTCATGCGATTCGTGACGAACTGCAAAGTTTGATTATTAGCGTGGGAAGCAATTTTCGAACAAATTCAAAGCCGGCCAATAAACGTTCTTTACTGAAGTATGGATAAATTCGTCAGTTTTCTTATATAATCCAATTAATAGTGTATTTTCGAAGTTCCTATCATACTATAAAAGGGCTTTGGTTAAAATTCACCTCGAATTTTTATACAATTTATATTCTATTCATACCAAATTATGATCATTGATAACGAAATTGAACTGATTTTAAATTGTTTGTAAATACTACTGACTTCATAGTAAGTCGATTTATTTAACCTATACTAAATGTAGATTTTACCAAATTCAACACAAATATAAAAGAATTGCAGTAAGTAATAAATCCAATTTACAGGAATAAGGAAAAGGATATTTTGTAACATAAAGTTATTATTATCAGCATTAAATACGAGAAAAGTATCTTAGTTAATCTACACTGAAAAAGCAAAATGGTTGATGCTTACAGAAATCTGAATGGTAAAATCAATAAATAAAAAAATTAGATTCAATATTAAACATAGGACGACCCAGAAATCTGGATGGTCCATCCATATAACTGCGTTGTTGAGACTTTATTGTTGCTTTAACAAGATCTGCTTTAAGAAGATGTGGTTGTAGCAACAAAATCCTGGATGGATTTGAAGCATCTTAGGTATAATTCTGGTACTGCAACAAATGTTTCTGGGTGGTATAACTATAACCTGGTTGCCAAAACCAGATTTATCAACGGAACTTGCCTGGATGTAGCAACAAAGCGTTTTTGCTACCTTTACCATACAAAATATTACTCCATCCAGATACCTCTATTAACTCAACCATATTGCTCACAATTAATTAAATCTGGTTGTGATAACCAATTTATTTTTTTCAATGTAATTTTTTGTCAGTAAAGCAGAGTGTCTGAAACAAATTGTCTACGCGATGTATATATGCAGACGTATAACAATAGTTTCTTAATAAAGTCATAAAAAATATTATTTTGATGAAACCACTATATGTAAAGTATGTTGGCAATGCTGAGTACGTCGGGTCATAACATATATTTTGCGTGAAAACATAGTTGCTATTCGCTTGGAATTTGAGTCGCGTGATGAACGAGCTGGAATTGAATGCATCGAAGGAGCTACGGCTTATTTATGTTTGTACACATTGTAGGTTTGACGAGCAAAACAGGTAGAAGACAGCTAGGTAGGTCGAGAGAGCTTTTTTACACGTCTGCCGAATAACCAGCCTGCTCGTATATGCGAACGGCAACTTGAACGTTTCGCTGCCAAGTCTTAAGGTGGCCCCGTGGTAGCTGAGGTGCCGCTGTTCAGGGCCGTACTGTAGAAAAACAGGCAGAAACAGAGTGGTAGACCGAGAAACCGAGCCATGCCATTAATCATCGGGATAATTCCATGGATGGCTTTTGACTGCCCGAAGGAGCGATCGGTACATGTCAAGTTTGCATCGTACATCGTTTTCAAGCAGTCTACGAAATTCTGATCAATTCGGATGGATTATTAAGGAAAACAAGATGTAACGTCACGTATTCAATACCGATTTCAAGAAGAATATATTTTTATATACTGATTTTATTTCGAATATAATATATATATTTTAACAATTAAAATAATATAATCTGATATACAATAAAATAAATTGTTAAAACTTTTAATATAAAAATATTGCATTTTATACGCGAAAGGAGAAATATCTGGAATTTACACATTACTTTTGATATTTCTGACTCATCGCCGATTATTACCGTAGAATGATTTACTGAATGGATCATTTATAAATGTAACTCAAATGTCAACCACAAAATATATATATTGCTATATAATAATAATCCATTAACGCATTTACACGTCAACGTCAAAAAATACAGAAATTGGCAAAGGAATGAAATATGCATTTTCACTGTAAGGAAAGTTGCATTATAATTACATTAAATAAATAATAGTTATTTAGATATAAATATATATAACAAATATTTATGAAAATAGTAGTGTGATTAGATGAGAAAATTCAAGTATTATAACTAACATTATAATATAAATATATATAAAATATATATAAAAATAAAAAAATCGAATTTGCATAATTTTCATTTTTAATTTTTATATTCAATATTTTAGAGCTACAATTATTAACAACGATTTTATTGAATAATACGATAATGTGTTACTAAATATAATCAAAACAAATAACTAAAACCATCGTTTTCGATGCAGTCTCAGATTAAATATAAATCAGAACAGTGATTTACTTCAAAAATAAGAAATAAGCGGTGCAATGAAATTAATTCTAGTCTATTCAAATTTATTCGGAGATCGAAGATGTAATAAACATTGCAAGCTACTATAAATGCAAAAGTGACAACCAACATTGCAATCTCATAAGTCGTAACAGATTTATTATGAGTATTCCGTAGTTCGACCTTAATATCTGCTGTTCAAAACCACCAACGAAAAGCAATTACAAATGAGATTTGAACCTAACTTTTAGGTATTATCCCGCAGTAAGTAAATAAACAATAAACTTTAACTCTCTCTCTCTCTCTCTTAGAATCAAAATCTGCCTACAGTATTCACTAAAATTACACGCTAAAATGATTTCAATAATACTAAAAACCACAAATAATTTACTGAATTCCTATTCAATTCAGCGATATCATTACTTTTAACCTAACTATTTTTAGTGAAAAAATGTTTTCCGTCCCGACGACCTCCATTGCAAAGATCCATTAGCGAATAATCGCTCAATGTTTTCCGTCCTTCGTGACCGAATTGAGCGAAGACGCGAAACACTCGTTAAACTGGCCCGCGAGCTCAGTGGACTCCATTAAGGCAAACCGAAATCGCATTTGCATGAAAACGCCGGGACGTTCTTCCGCATACTTCAAATCCGCGTCTTACTTCATAACTCGAAAGGAGTGAATTTACATAAAGTCGAAACAAGGATGCGCCAAGCACGCTGCCGTTTAAGCAGGACTATGATTACTTTGGCGCGGCAACCACGAGCCGATGTCTACCGACATGGAACTTGATGAAATTACGTTCACAAATTCGCCGCTTTCCGCACTTATTTATGCACATTATGTTCATGATGCACAGATAAACTTTATATCTGCGCGACAACCTTCTTCTTTGTTTAACGCAGCATAATTTGAACAGTAATTTGGCAAGGAGAATGTGTAAATCCGTGCTCGACAGCACCCTTTTTGTCTTTAGAGAGGCGTAGAAAAACTAACGGCAAAAACGGCTTTTACTCTCTTCGGTGAAATTGAACTTCGCTTGGTCGATTTTGACGAGCTCAACTGTAGCTTCGCACTTTATGGCTACCCCTTTTTCTTATAGTTGTGTAGAAAAAAGTAATTCATGTTTATAGAGACATGGAAGAGAAAATGCGACCTTCATTAAAGGTACGGTCTTTATTTATTTTGATTCAAGTCAGTGCCATTTATTATTATCAAGAGACACGATTGTATCTCGCGACAAGTACACAAGAAAAGCGATGCGTATGAAGTGGCGAGACCGGTTTCTCTTTTCTGCCGTTCAGATTATAACCTGATAACAATTCGCGATTAAGCGTACGCTATGCATTATACGTGCTAAAACATTCGAGCATTTTTAAATTGATTTCCTTGAATGAACGTGCGGAGATAAGTTAAGCAATTTTGATTTTCATTTTTGCCATTTACGATTTCATTTATCAGCAAATCGAACAGATATCGCTGCGACGAGAATTCAAATCTCTCCACCTCTCTCGTTGCCTAAGTTGAAAAGAGACAACAATAATGTCTACATAAAAGTTTACATTTCCGCTGCAGTATTTACTGAAAAACAACTGAAATGTTGTCAAGAATTAACTGAAAAATATTATTAGCGCAACTGCTTCATCCGTTCGCAATGTCGAACAAATATTTCTCTAACGAGACAATGGTGCATAAAGCATTTTTGCTCTTGACTACTTGATAAAGTTAATTGAAAACCCGGTCATTTTTTATATAACCTGAGGAAGAATTGCCAATGACCGCGAGAGTTACGTTGCATGCGTTTCCCCCATCCTCGTCGTGCCCCGAACTCCATTCGCGCAGTCGAAAGCCAGGCGCAAAAAACGATGCGACTCGTCTTCGAAGACACGTTGGCCACCGACCGAGTCCGAGAGACGTCTGTACTTTAATCAATGCATTTAGCCGAATTCCTGTCTACTCCAAATAAAAGTCGAGGCGCGAGTACGCGCAAAAAATTCGACTCGCGCGCCCGCGGAGGGCCCTACTTTTGCGAGACTTGGTCCCCCGACCCCTACGGTTGTTAGTTATTCCACGAGTGTCTCTACAAAGAGCCTTGTCCACGGTGCGCCTCTCTTCACTTTGTTTTATTTTTCATTTGATTATTATTTTTTCCACTTTTGACTTAGTCTGCCTATGCTTATTCCATCGCATTCTTCAAATCTAAAATATATATAACTATTCAAAGTTATTCAAACAAACTGTAATAATAAATTTTAATAAACAAAAAGATGAAAAATCATTTAATAACAATAAGATTCTTTTTTTACTGAATTTTAGTTTTGTCAAAATTTTATTTGAATGAATTACGAATATAAATGAAACAAAAATGATTGCGAATTTGAAACTGCCATTCAATTTTTTACCCTTGGATCACGTTACATCGTAGTTTAATGTAGCGATATGAAGAATTATTATTTCAAAAAAAGTACATAATTACCAACGTAGCGAGACTCCTGCAACAGTACATGGAATTTTCGCTCCACTTACTATTTTCTGCAATGATTTATTTCCTCTTGTTATTGTCCTTACAAAACGTTAAGAATCGCACATTCATTCTGTTACACCACAAAAGGTGTGTTCCCACGACGTGCGTAAACGTGTAAGCGAAGACGTCAACCTTGTAACATGACTCCCTTACGCTTATATGGCGCTTCGCACTTTCAATCTCTCATTTACACAAAAATAAACTTCAATAGCGAATTTTCACTCGGGAATACGCGGCCCCGGAATCCAGAAGTTGGTTAATGAGTTCTGTAGCAGACACATGCCGCCCGAAGGGCGATCCATGTAACATGTGTGAAAGATTTTTACAAGATTTATCCATTCAGAAAAGTCGATTGTAAAAGGAACGAGTTTGATTACCGCATTGACATCACGGAATTTGCAAAGTGGATCTTGAAATTTATTATCTAGCATGCGTGTCTTGCAGACCGCGTATGTCGATAATTTATTTCCATCCAATGATCTACAGTCGGATTACTTTTTATCCTTTCTCAATTCAATGTATTTCCGACATATTTTTCTAATTAATTGTAGACTCTATACGTTAAATGGCATGGAGCACTTCATTATTATAAATTACTTTATATCTGAGAGAAAGGGGGTATGCTTTGTGTATGTATATGATTCATAGCATTAAACCATAATACCCACTTGCTTGTAATATGAAGATATTATGATTTTTTTTCTTTTATTTATTTTATGCTATGTTTACATACAATGGTCGATGCATATGGTTTTCTTGTTTGTAAACACAATTTAGGAGGGATGATTCGAAACTTAAAATGGTACCCGCAACTACTTTGTTATACATATATATATATATATTGAACAATATAAACATTCATTGTACTATCATTTTAAAACCCGCCAAGCATACTATCCTCATTAATATCTCTCAGTCTCGTGTACAAGTGCACTCTTAACGTAAAATAAGTAAATTATATGTAAATATAAGAAGGGTATCGCGAAAAAGGTAAATCAGTTTTATAATCCAGACTGTAAATGACATAACATGGCTCCGCGCAATTACTAACTCACTCGTGTTATCGTGTATTAATCGTGTAACACTTTGTTTCAAATCACGAGAGCCGCCAATTAAATATTAATTCCGCGATATTCAACGTATCTCGCGACAAATAAACATTGAGAAATAAACGCAGCACTCAGCGTATCAAGGATCGTTTGATCGAATACAACTGCGCATTAACATTCTAACAACACGTTATGAAAATGTACGTCACGTGACGAAGCAAGTAAACGCGACATTATCAAAAAGGCCCGATACGGCAGAGAGAGCTCGTTTCGAGCGCACGCTCGTTCATTGAGAATCCGGCCCCTTGACAATTGGAATGAACCCGCGCGTGTATAACTCGCGTTATCGTTTTGTCCCCGCCAACTGTACAAGGTGTCTCAAAATTTCACGTCCATTTTTAGTAATTCCTATCCAAAATAAACATCTGAAACATCTTTCTACAATAATTTACTAAACGCATTTTTTTACTTATAAGATTGTAGATAAATTATCGAAAGTCGCGTGAATACAATAAGGTTGGGTTAAGTGTTTTTAATTGGATGAGACAACTGCTTGTGTAATCAAAAAGTGATGACACAGCATCGCCTTATATATATATATTACATATATGTCTTCCTAAAACATAATTCTATATATAATACTTCATATATTGCTATTACAAATTATATTTGTATGAATGAGTATATGGAGATATCGATATATAGTGGGAGAAAAAATAAGTAGTATAAACATGTTACATATATTTTAATACCAAAAAAATAATGGATAAATGTGACAATGATTAAAAATATGTTTATAAATCATTCATTATAAATTGTAATCCTTTAATAGTATTTTTGAAGTTCATACTCTAGAGAGTACTATACTAACTTAAAGGATTGTCTTATTTTATTGATATATTATTCATTAATTGTTCCTATTCAAAATCGCGTTTTAAATCAGATCCTAACATAATATTTTCCTCAACATTGCTATTTGTTGCAACTTATCAAAACGATACACCCGGTATACCATACATATACACGTCCAGTTTGAATCACCCGGTCCGCCGTGCTCTTTCATTGAGAGTCAGCGAGTAGACCTGCGTGCTTCCTGCTCTCGTACTCCCATATCTTGGTGGACATCTCGCGGACCTGAGCTCGCCGCTCGGGGTCCGACAAATAAATCTTAGGCCCTCCACGCTCACTTATACTTCGCTTCTACCTCTTCTCTTGTCCTCTTTGCCTCTTCTTCCTCGGGGCTCTTCTACACTGCTTCTTAACTTACCGCAGGAGAGATTCGAATCGCGCATCCGTAGGTCCCGCCACGTTTCCTCGACAAACTCGGTCCGCGCTTCGCGCCCGGAATCCTTAAAACATGTCGTCAATTATTATTTTCAAACAAGGAAAAGTCGAGGTAGGGGACTTATCGTGCCGCCGTAATCTCCGAATGAACTAGGCAGATGAATAACAAGTGCTGGAAAACTGTTGACTGGATTTTTAGTGAATGAATTCGCAATTTAGGACAAAGTTAATTTCAATTCTTCTAGTCTTAATATGATTAATCTCTAGATGATTAATTCTTCGCAGACAATGATCAAAGGGGATCTGTCTTATTACTCATACAAACCTTATCAAAAGTCATCGTCCAAGGACTGCCAAAATTCAACCTTATAAAAACCGCCTACGCCTTGACTATGAAAAAGACCAACCACTCCCTAGCTAGCCCACACCCACATTAATATTCGAGAAAAATCGAAATACATAATAATAAGCTCGTCCCGATCACTGCTTAGGTACAAGCATTCCACCGGTTGTGGCTGGAAATTGATTTTGACATGTCATGTATCCGCAGCACCTAAAACCGTCATGACAATAAGCTACGAGCTCGTTACGACTGTCGGAAGAATAAATCAATTGGCGAGGCCGGCCTGAAATTAAATTTCTCAAAACGAAGTTCCACTTCGTGGAAAGTGCTACATACGACAGGTACGCGAGCGTCTTGACGGCAGAGGAAGAAGTCGTAAAAAAGAAGTCCCGCGAGGCACATGGCTCGAGCGGCCGATAGCATCTGAAGGCGATAGCTTATAGTGCTCCTACCAAACTTTGTTTCAATCCTGCCGCTTACATCACGCATTAGCATAAAGCATTGCAAAAACGCGTTGCCTCTTCTCGACAATCAATTTAGCATCAAACGCAAACGAATCCAGCGACCTCTGGGCAACTTGAGTGTTTTCCTTTTCGCGTAACAGGATGATAATTAAGTTATAAATACTCAGTAGCGAGAGCAGATTTCTTTCGCTTAATGCGGCACAAGAAACGAAGGATATGGAGTAATATATTCGAATATATGTAAACTCACCGAAATGGAAGATCTTATATCCGACACCGGTCGCATTGCTCCCGCTATCAAACAGGAAGAAAACTTAGAAAAGCTGTATTTCGAGTGGAGAATAAGCTACGCAGGATAATCCGAGATGATCGCCTAATAGCTTTAGGAAGGAATCAACTGTGAGAATGAGCGCGACGAAGGGGCAGTAGCAACGGGATGGCGATGGTAGTTCAGTATTAGCATAAGCCCCTTCCAGCGCCTAACGAGCCAGAGAGTCGAGACCCCAAAAGTGCTGCAATGAATCACGAAAAAATAAGTTAATTCCGAATAAGTGCATAATGCATATTAATTCCTGATTGCGCGTGAGTTACCACGTTTTTGGCTAGCACCATTGGTGATTCGGGCATCCTCATAAAGATTCAAATAAACAACGTAGGACAGAACTCCTGACGACTTGTTTTAAAGGAAGGGAAAGAGTTTTCTCACTTTTCGTAAATCGTATAGCTTGCATTTGACACAAATCCTCTTTTAGACTTAGCTTAAAATGTATGCATTATACCTTTGTATCATTTTCCAACGTAACTTCAAGCAAACTTAAAGTTCAGATAGAAAACAATAATATTAGGGAACTTCAACCAGCGAAAAGATATCGGTATACGATATGTAGCCACATGAATAAAATTCATACCTAATAAACTTCAAAATTTTAATTTCTCTGTACCGAAATCGTGAAAGGATCGCTTTGTCAAAGATGAAAGTCACTTCTCGGGAACGCAAGTTATTTTCCAAGGTGAATTGGAAAAAAGGGCGGTCGCACATGTCAATTAGCATTTTTCGCGACGCACCCATAAGTCCATTGTGTGCGCTCGGTTCGCTCCGAATACATTATTAAATCTGACGTGGTGCATTGATGACTGGATTGCTTCGTCCCGAATTCTTCTCGCGCCAGTTTTATCCGACATAGGTTACCCTCCTTCGCACGTGGCATGCGTAATTGTTCGTGTCATCCGTAACACTTTAAGACTTCTAATTTTCCGTGTCTGTCACATGGCACAACCTCAACCGAGCAACTTATGAATAAACCGCGATTGTTCTCTCGTACGAGGCATCGTTATTCGATTGCTCATCTTAACTTTTTATCCCTTGCGTTTTTACTCGTAAAAGTTTGGCCGAGAATTTTGCGAGCCGGCTATTAATTTCCTCAACGCTGACCTTCTTTTATGATGTACTCTTAGCGAAACGGAAAAATTCCCACAGAGTTAGGTGGATGAAACCGTTCTCCGTTGGTGCTCAGAACAGATTTTGGTTCGGTACAGGTTTTTTGTTATGAACGAGCGAAATGACGCCTGCGATGAACACGACTATTTTCTAGGCTGAGCTGCTTTTAAGTGTGTAACGAAGGTAATGTGTACCCTAGGGGGACAACGACTTGAGGTTTGCAAGAACTCACTCGTTTGCGAACGTTCACTGAGAAATACGTGTTTCCCCTGCACTAAGACAAAAGTCAAGAATCCACCATCCCGTGGGAACATGGTCGTCGCACGTATTGTTGGCCATGCTCGTTTGTTCGATACATGCCTAATTTCAAAAAATTGAAATTTCAGAAAGTAATTTTTAGTTTTTGCGTTGAATGATATTGAGTTAAAAAAGAGAATATTTTTTATGGTATTAATATATATGTTTATTCTAAATATTATTACTCAAAACTTTGTGATAGATGAAACAAAATTGATTGTAATTCTGTGCTAAAATCATGTTAATTCAAATTAATTAATAATACAATTATTTTAATCAATTGGTGAGCAGGTAGATTATGCCATCATTACGATATTTGTAGTAACATCACCTTGACAATTTACAGAGAATAGTTATCATATTTATGGCTGTCATAAAAGCCTATAACTATAATTATGCTCGGGACAAATGTTTAAATTTAAACTATATAATTATGGTGCTCGCAGCTACTTATGAGTCGCGGAGATTCTGTTTCGAAAAAGAAAAATTTATTGCGCATAAGGTGGAGAAGGTAAGGTAAAACGCGCATCTTTGTATGTATCTTTAAAAACCTGAGTCGCGTTCTGGTAGCAATGCTAGCGAGGAAAAATTAATTCGCAGTATGCGTAGAATTGCGACGAGTACCTGCACACGGTGCACTTCGAGTGCAAACCAGTTTCCTCAAAGGTCGGTTGAGTATTTTGTCCGCTAAAGAATACACTTCTGATTTTATCATGATGGCAATTAATTAATTAACAGATCGTATTCCTTAGTCGAGGAAATGCGTATAAATTGAGCGAGACTCTTCTGTCAATTACTAACAATGTCGAGCAGAACAAGGGATTGTGAATTCTGCCATAGAGATAAATGAATAAAAAGATGATGGAAAAGTTTGAGATAATTCAGTATCGGTACGCTCGGATAATTACGTTGTTGCTTCAACATTGTTTAAGTATTGGTTATTACTACATTAAATTGTAAAGTATATTAAAATTGGAAATATTTAAAGCACACTTATAGGTATTTAGAAATAGAATTTATTCAGTTTTAAGACAATAAATATAATTTTCATTTAATGTGTTAAAACTTATAACATACATTTAAATCAGTCTCAAATCAAAAAAAATTAATTTGAGAAACATTTATAATATTTTCTCACACACATTCTTATAATAAAAGAATTATAAAATAAGTTGAACATCCAAAAAAATTTAAATAAAAAATAATAATACTATATTTAGCGCATCACTTCGAGTAGTAATTAATAACGTTTATTATATATGGCAACAAAAATAATTCAGAGATTACAATAATTTTTTATTTCTTTTATCAGAATATTCCGCACGTCAAAACGTATACAGATTTCACTATATTTTTGTAATTACCGACTACAGCGAAGTTTGAATTTTGTCACGATTTGAACGCAATTATAAATGTTCAGCTTATTATAATTCATTACATGATAAAACAGAAAAATATTACTCTGACGCAATGAATTGGGATCATCCATATATTATTGAGAAAATGATTTGAAATATTAAATATGTATTTTTATATAAAACCCATACATATAATTCATCTATTATTACTGCTTTATTTGAATTATCAATTATATTAAATTATTTATAAATTTTTATAAATGTTCTAGACGATAATAAATAAAAATGTTCGAATTGCAGTTTAATAGTCGGGCCAAGTTCATGTAAAAAATATTAAATTATTTATTTTTATACTAATTAAATACAAGTTTCAATTAACATATTCCATATTGAAACAAATATGCATGCTTAGACTAACATCTTTATATATAATTAAAATAAAAATAGACATGATAACCATAATAATGGTGTTGTATTAACCATTTGTACGGTTACAGTGCATATTTTGCATATCTGTATCCATTTTTATTAATGAATTTCTAGTTTATCTATATTTAATGGTTAAAATAACCATTAAATATGATTACGTTAAACATTTTCTTGACGAGAATGCCACCTGCAGTTGAAGTCGAATGAAGTCGCTTTTCAAATTTATTTTATTTCATTATGACAGATTTTTATTTACATCATCGAATATTTATGTAAAACAATGTACTTACATATTTAAATTTAAACAAAATTATATCCTCATTAATTTATTAACTTATATATATTTTTAATTAAATATAATATATATATGTGTACTGAAATAATAAAAAGAACTCTATTTTATACAGTTACATAGTAAAATGACATGTGTTATGTAATACGTAAATATATTAATGGAAAATACGATTATATTTAAAATAATATATTTTGTTATATATTTGAATTTTATTATTTTGCACTATACAAATTATTATATTCTACTATAATATTACGTATAATCATCAATAATTAATTATTACTGAAAGTTATATTTTTATTGATATTGTATTTATAACCATAAAAAAATGATCAAACTTAAAATTTACTATTCTAAATGTTTGCAGTAATCATTTTTTTCTGTGAGTGCATAAATATCAAATAATGAGATATAATAACCGAAAGATGTTGCATAGGGAATAAAATGGAATCCAGTATTAGTCTGAACGATATTTTACGTTTCTATTAGCTTAGACATTGAACACAATAAATTTCACATTGGCAAAAATGTAAAATCATTCGAAATTCTCGCCTCGTGATCTATAAATTTACAATTTTGTCGGCGGTAATTTCTTTATGGTTTCACTTGCGGAGATTCCTTCGAGTCGGCAGCGAACAACAGAGGGTGTGCGCGAACCGGTATAACTCAAGTACCTTCTTTTCTGCCTCAGCCATTATAATTCAAGACTTCTCGTCAGGACAATACATAGTTTCGCGTGTCGCTTTCGCGTGTCTTTCTTTCTCTTTTGTTTCGCTATACTGTTTTTTGTGCGCTCGCTTTCCCCTTTTTGCATTTTTGTTCCCCGCGAAAGATTCGTGGGTGAGTGGCTCCTCCTTAGCGGCAGCTAAGGTCTATAACGGTTTGACCGTTCGTGCCATCGCCTGCTTCTGTCGGCTTGTCACATCACATTCGCATTCTGTCTACGGAATCCCTGATGGTGGCTCGTATCTCCAACTTGAACAAAGAGACTCCCTTTGATATTGCAACCATGATTTATTCCCTGATTGTAGAAACCGTGTAACGGCCTCTGAAAACTACCATTGCGAGGTTAAGTGGGTAATCATAGTTTCGGAATAATATTTAGCTCAATAAATCAATAACTCTCGATCAGATAAAATGTCCCGATTACGATGGAAATACAATGTGTTTACGTCGTGCTATAAATTACTCGCAATTTATAGCACTATCTTATTTGGCATTGCAAAATTTTGAATATAATTGATTAGCCGTAGATAAAACTAATTTTGGTAATAAATTCGAGTAAAAAATTTAAAAATGAAGAAAAGAGATATCGCAAGACAAGCGCAAAATATTAGATCATCAAGGTTGGACGTATTCACCACATTAAAAATAATGACTATAATCCGCGGCATTTAATTATCACACTTACAACCTGATGGCCATACTTCCGTCTTACCCGTACCACAGAAAGCTGAAATTGAGTAATTTGAATTCAATTACAATTGAGTCTTCAAGTCTTAGGCTGCATTGTTGTTCACGTTCCAGGAATATTTCCATAAATGGAGTATCACTGGTCTGACTAAGATCTCATTGTTTGTAATTTAAAAAAATGAAACGGTTGTATCCGTTCAAATTAAACGATATCACCAAGTTGAACGGTCAGGTGCACGTTCCTGGAGTCCATATCCTACGTTAATAGGTCGCGCACCTGCCTTTATGATTGAACGCAAAAGAATCAAGATATCGCCGAATCTGCAAAACATTCAAAGATAGATACTCGTCAACGTCTACGTTGGAGCATTTAACTTAAATCCCATATTTTCACCTGCTTCCAACTACGATGTGATATTTTGTGTATCTTCGAAGCTCATCTCAAATGAAGTATAAATTCGCAGCCCAGCTAGATCCGGCGAGCATATCCTTGGTCCAAAATAAAACGAAATACCTTGCACTTACGAATTGCTTCAAAATTAATTCCCCCCTAAATTATCAAGATACCGGTACACGCTTTTATAAAAGTTCAACGGCTTCGTTATTTTAAATCATTTGGCTTGTTCTTTTTTTATCATTGAAACATCCGGTACACGAAGAATTAATCACACAGATAGCATTCTTACAACAGCTGTAACGTTCTGGTAACGGCTAATAGACATTTGTATCAGCCACGAGGTGCAGCTAAACTTCATGACACCCCTTAATTTGCTTTTATTTTAATACTTCCTGCTTATTAGGTTTATCAACGAGGATCATCTTCAGCTATCGCAGTTCGTATTTTCTCGCGATGAGTCGAATTCCTCTATTTGCAGATTTTCTCTATAAGTGGCACCTGGCGGCGTACATTAATAACCAGACATTTTCATGTTCAATATACCCCCGAAACTTATTTAACATATTTTTATAATTCATTATGCGACATTCGCGTTGTTATTCAAATTGATGCGCCATAGAATAACATATTGCTATAATTCCGCCCACAGTAACTCGCTTTTGTTTATTTACATAAAAGTATGTTAATTGGATTACGCAATCAATTCTTCGTTGGTGTAAAAACCGGCTAATAACACACGATTAGAGTCCAAATAGTTGACATTCTTGTCCTTCCCATCAAAAAGAGTTCAAAGTCACAAATGTCTCCAGACTTGAATTTGCTATTTTTGAAGAATTGAGTTAATATTGAACTATAAATACGTAGGAATACGAGTTATAACGAGGAAACCCATTTTCACCCCACAAATATGTTACGCTTACTTAGCGAAATAAAAAAAAAGGAAGCATAAAGGGGAAATGTGCGCGATTGCAGATACGAAATTGAAAAATAATTATCCGGCGGGAAATTAATTGCGGTAAGATGATCCGGCGTAGATAAAAATGGCGTACTGTTTTCCTTAAAATAGCCGAGTGAGAACGGGGGCTCCCGTAAATTCCGCAACTTGAAGAATAATAACTTGATTAAGTTTTATCGAAAAATCATAAAGCTATTAATAACATTCATTAGGGACAGTGCTGCGT
>JABFPK010000084.1:0-20995 GCA_022817445.1 Habroteleia sp. ZL-2020
TCATCCCAGTGCTGGCTCAGAGTTGAAAAACAAATGAATCAGTACTGGCTCAGTATTGACACCAGTACTGGAAATACGGGCGTCAGTTCTGAAACAACACTGGGCCATGCTGCAATTTCTTACTGGGCACATTGATATAAATAATTTATAATGTTTAAATACATAATTTTTATATAGAGATATCTCCACAGTTTATTCTTTTAAAATTTCGTCTATTGAAGACTCGGTTAGTAAAGCTTCTTATATTTCACAGAAAAATTGCTCCAATTACAGTGCACTAATTTGAGCCGTCAATTATCATTTCTTTAAATTCGTATTTCGATTTATCAGTAGATCCGAATTTCATTTTATAAATTAAAACATTTTCTAAACCCCTCCCTCCAAACTTCAAAAACAGTTTTCTCTTTTTATTTGAACCTTACAACACATTGCTTCTCTCCGTTTAATATTGAAAAAGTATTCTACGCAAATATTCTTTTTTTAAAGAACCACAGCATTCATTCAGAAAATTTTAAATTAAAATGTTATTTTTTTAAATTGTATTATATTTAACTTGTAAAATTAATTGAAAGAGAATCAACGGATAAAAAAAGTTACTAAAAGAGAAAACTTGTATCAAGGAAATTCCTTCCTAAGCACGTTTATATAGAAAAAGCATTCGGAGTATCTCTGAAAGTGTAAAGTTTTTGAACCACACGATTCTCGGATTGTCTGATATTTGTTCGTGAGATTTGATTACCCAGCGTATCGCGTCTGCTGACAATGATAAAATGCATTCTTATTAGAAGCACGAACATATAAAATTTCTGATGAATTACGACTCGGCACCTCGATATTGAGCTTATACGTTTCACATGGGGTTTTAACATTACATATAATATATTGAACTACGTGACGATGAAAAATAATACATTTAACTTAGACGAACATATATATATTTTACCGTAACATTTCAAATTACTGACAAAAATAGTTGGATAAAATTGTATCCGTGAAAATAAAACAAAATATATTTTTAAATGTCAGACGATTCTTCACTTTACGAAGTTGCTCTTTAATTTTGCTAATAATAAATGTATTTCTAGTGTTCTAAATTTTTGCATTTTTGTATTGCCATTATGTTTATTACGATTAAAGTATAATATTTTAAGCAAATAATAATAAAAAAAACCTTAAAATGTGGAAAACGTTTAAAAACCCTTTAAAACGTTTAAAAATCTTTTAAAACGCCTAAAATATATATAAATGATCAATGCAATTTAATATTTACATATATATTTTAAATATTGTTTTTTTCAAATCTGAAATTTCATCAAAATAAATAATATTTAAAAGAAATTAGGAAAATATATACAATTTTTACCAGAGTGCATGTTATTTCATTGATTGCAATTTAATGCATTTTAATCCTTATAATAACCTTTCCAGGTTGCGGTCAACAATTATATCTTCTGATCTATGGCTATTTTGATTTGTACTAAGATGGCGTGATTAAATTTTTCACTGGTGTTACGGTTATTGCTGAAATTGAAATCAACCTCGATTTTTTATAGGTTATAAATTATAAATAACATTCTTTAATTTGTTAATGACGTATAGCACGTACTAAAGTCCACTAATCCTTCTGGTAATGATACAGATAATCTCTTGTAAATTATGACAACCTATTCTACGCAAAATTTCAAGATTAGGATGAATTGTGGTATAGTGTCGTATACAAACGATATTTATGTTTATATATAACATCTACACTATAAGTTATTCATTAATAACGTAATTTCTAAACATTAGCTGCCTCTATAGGTTTGAGAAGATTATAAAAATTTAAAAAATGCATATAATTGGATTATTTCAATTATCAAAAAATTGGATTATTTCAAATTATTAAATGCAATTATAAATAAATTGCCACACGCACTTCATTCTTAATCTATAAACACAAGCAATCAAACAACTAATTTTCATTATTAATCATTGATAATACTTAATCATACAATTTGAAATATACTGTAATAATTTAAATTTATTTATTATTAAAAATATATAATATTACTATATAATATATAATAGTATTGGTTTTCTATAAATTCAAATTACGTAAAAATAACAATTAAACAGTTTGTCCTATACGTACGTGGTAATTACTGTGCGATGCAATATGATATAAATATAGTCAAAAGAGCTCGTTATGATGAAATTTATGAGTCGCAGATATAGAGTTTGCCATTTTCTTCGACCTCGAATGCAATCACATTTTATGAATACCTTCGATGAAATGTTTACAAAAAAGTATAAAAATTTTTTTTTTCATAAATAGAGAAAATAAGAACTCCTGGGATATATATTGATGAATGAATTCAGTATTTCGAAATAGATTTTTATTTAAATGGACAGATGAATAGAAGTTGTAGGAACAACTACAATACAATCTCCGATTTAATAAAGATAAATTTATTTCAATTATAAATACTTATACAAAGATATTCAATGAGCGACCTTTATCTAGGTAGACTGGTTGTGAAGAGGTGAATTTCACACCACTGTTCCTAATGCTTTAATGATTCCTACTAATATATAAAGTGGACTTTTGATTTTGGTATAAGGTGGAGGGTTATTGTCTTATATCACAATATGACCTTTTTATCGATGAGGTTGTTCACCTTATCATTAGCCACTTTTGCATAACTTAATTAATCTTCAAAGGCTCTTAACTAACCTCTTTTTACGTAAGAATATTCTTAAATATTTTAAGCTATTAGAAGTGATGAAATACCTTATTAATTAATTTCTGTTTTTGCAAATAAAAATAAAAATGCATAAAAATAATACAATCGTAACATTTGCTATTCGTGTTGCATATTATATTTTAAATTCCTGTGCACAAATGTTTAATTTATTATAATCATTACAATTTCAACTCACCTTTGTAGAAAGCTTATCTCGAATTTAATTTTTAAAGTAATTAAATTAAATATTTAAAATTTAATATTGAATTGATTGAAAATATGATTTCAACGTAAAAAGTTGTATTTGGTTTTTATTTTATATTAAACGAAGGGAGATTTTTAATTTGAAAAATTAACTAATGGCAAATAAAAAGTTCCATAATTTTCATTTCAACTTTTGCCGGAAAGAAGACAATTAGAAAATTGAACACGATACGTGGAAGTAAAATAAATTAATTCGAAATGCGAGGAACTTGATATTTAATGTCTAAAATGGCGTGATACTTTTTCGAGATGTGTTGGTTTTAAAAGTGCAAGTTTTAACATAAAAGTAGACGAAAGTGCACGGTTGAATTATAAAAAATAAACGCGCGCTGAAGTTTTAGCAAGCGAAATGCAGTTTGCACTTCGAATGTTGTGCATCGGAGTGAGCTCGTTGCGTGTTAGCATGTATTTTCCAAGTCGAGTGACGTTGCGTGCTTGAACTAGCTACTGGCGCCAGAGGCCCGGGGGCACAACTACTCTGAATACGTGTGTTCGGAGCTCGTGTCTAATACCTTCTGGCTGGCTCCGTGCACCGCCGGGAATTTCGATGCCCTGTATAATCTTGAGCTACGTATATTAGTTGCAATACGTAAATCATACGTACTCGGCACTCCCACCAAATGTTGTATTACTCAGATGTATTCTCAATAATTACATCTTGATTTTATATAATTTTTGTGTGGTAACTTTTATATCTCTTATATCCTAGTTGTAATTTCTTTAATTCTCTATTAAATCAATTAAAAATGAATTTTATACAATATTGGTATTTTTTCATTTTCAAAAATATACAAGGTTTTTCATATGAAGTGTGACAATGGAGTATTTAGATAATTATGTATCGTGGGAAAACAATATTACAGATGAAAAGTTTATATTTTCGATCCACTACTTTGCCTCCAAATGGATGATACTTTGATAATATTTCTCATTTTACATGAATCTAAAGGGAAAAGAGTAAGAAGTAGAAAACCAGTTTAAAATTTAGCATCTTTTAGATTCAACTGAATCTCTGCAACGTGGAAAAAATCTTTCTTTGAATTGGAAAAATTTGTATAAATTTTGTATCTATCCAATTTCGATAAATAAACAAATCTCTATCCAGTTAAATTATTATTGACCATGACCAAATTTATTGATCACGTATTTTTAATCTTGAAAAATAAAAACAAATATTTTAAAAATAAATCTTTTTGTGAAATATAAATGATAACTTCTTGATCATAATTATATAAATTATAAATGAATAATATTAGCAAAAAGCTAGTTTTTTTATTTCAAAATTTTTCATTTTTCAGTAGCATTTTCTGGCGATTTGAAAAATTTGGACTAATGGAGTCTATACGCAAAAAAATGTCTTATATTACTGGACACAGATGCTTTAAAACTCATTTATATATCAAAAGTGCAATTTGGAAAAAAAAATTACAAAAAAATTTGTCATCCCCAAGCTCAGTTTTTGTTCCCAAAACGTGAAATCTGGGCATCTGAAATTGATGAAGAATTTTGTTCTCCATTTTACATTTTAAATACCATTTTCCATCTTCTTTCACATCAGGGATGTCATTTACTTTATGAAACTTTATGAACTTTATGAAATCTAAGATAATAAATTTTTTGTTCCTCCAAAATTAAGAAGGTCCCTTGGGACCCTTGGTCATTGGGAAAATGTTCAATTTTTAGTCTGCTTTTTATTTTTGCTTAAAATTTTAAATTTTTTAGAAAATTCAGTTTACGGAAGAAAACTTGCAAAAAATTCACCTCTCCGCTTAATATATGTTTTAAAAACCTGAAATCTGGATATTGGAAATTGAGGAACTTCTAAGGTATTAAGGCATTCAATTTTTCGGTAATTATTCGCAATATCCCTTTTTACGAGGAAATACCGAATTATCGCTTTTTTATTGTCATCCCGTTTCACAAAGAGAAGTTATTACATCCCTTTTTACAACCATATTTTAAAATATTACTTTTTAATACGGTTTTCTATCCTTTTTCACAACCAAGTTTTGATATATCTCTTTGTTCTTAAGAGGCGTCGATATATTGTTTCAATAAATGAAACATTTATAAAAGAAATTGTTTTTATTTTATCAGTATTTTATTTTTTATTTAGAATCTCGATTAATGTTTTTTTATTGCCTACTATTTAACTTAAGTCTTAAGAAATCTTAATCTTATTATGTTTGAATATATTTAGAATAATGTTTTTTATGACTGTGACAGTGTGTGCGTTCCGCACTGTATTTTCGCTTACTACTATGTAATATTTAACATAAGCTTGTAAGGGTGTACATGCACTCTTACTTCTGTATTTTATGACTCGGCTATCGTATTCCTTGCAGTAGTATAGCTATGGCTTTGGTCATACGACAGCGATATGATGTTTTTCCATACTTTTATATCAATACTTAAATTTCTCATTATAATAGTCATCAATATACATTTCATGTATATATGCTACATTTATTTTTAAACAAAGTTTTAATGGACTATTTTATTTGAAAGAAAAATAAACTACAGAACATTTTATAACAGTGTACATTATTACACAAAATGAAAATGTAGAAATTATTAAGAAGAAATAATTATAAGAAATAAATAATAAATATTACAATTTCATTATTTAATTTAACTAATATTTATATTATAAACTAGAAAAATTTGTATAAGTACAAATATGATTACAAGAATTGTTTTTAGGAGAGGCTTTGTAACGATATTTAATACCATTGTGATACAAGTTCTATTTATAATATTAAAATAAGATCTGTTTGAATATTTATTATTATTATTTATGTAACTCGCGTTGTATAGACGGCAATTGATGCCGCGGCTAAAATTCTGCTCTACGTGAAATGTAAAAGAAGAATATTGAGTTATTGGTTATCGATGCAGAAACAGATGCTTGTGCCTTGTTGTGATTTTAAATCACGAATTATATATACAATTTATTGTTTAATAAGTATTGAATGACAATGTTTATATTTTTAAAAGATCATGCCTAATTTTATGGTTATATACGCATATTAAAATATTTATTACAAGAAATATTACATATTTTTTTATTTATATAGTAATCAATAATAAATAAAAGTATAATCTTGAGTGTGATATTTATACCAATAGGAATTGATATAATTCTTTGGAATGCTTTTAATACAAATTTTCAGTTGTGGTTGTTTTTTATATATAAACATTGTTATTGATATAAAAAACAACATAAGAGGACGACGTTTCAATTAATGCGTATGATCCTTATAAAGTCTATAATGAACAACAAATAAACAATATTACAAACAATTATTTCAGTTAATTATATTAAATTATAGTATCAAACATTTTACCCAGTACAGTCCAAAAAGCAACCTAAAAAAACTAATAACGACATCCACTCCAAATAGCACTATAGATTATCATTATAAAATTGTTAATAAACAAAAAAAAAGTATAATAAAATGTATAAGAATTAAATGTTTGTATTTTGGAGTGAGTTGAATAAGAAAATTGTGTTAAAGTAAAACTAGAAAACGAAAAAGGAGCCACATTGGCTTGCTAACATTATAAGTTTTAATAATAAAATTGTATAATATAGATTACAATGGAATGCTGTCAGATATAATTAGAGTTTCATACTTCTGTTTTCAAAATATTATCGTTTTGGAGAATTATATTCTAACAGAAGTTCAAAAAATGTAATTTGATTAATATTTGCAGCAGAGATTAACGTTTTAAATTTAATTACTTAAGAACTAACTTTAGTTTGATTGACGTTCAGACAATCATAATAAAATATCTCTTGAAGCATATAAAAATATATTGTATTTTAGTTTAAATTTTAAGAGAGAGGGAGAAAGAGGTTGCGCCAACATTGCCGATACGGAGCCATCTAGAACCAATCTTACTATAGACTTCTTCGTGGTCTGTCGTAGAGTGTTTCTCCGTCGCCAACATTGTTGCAGTCTAGATACCATTCATTCTTAAGCCTCGCCAAATATTAACAAGTACCAGCGATGTTACACACAAATTTACGCCTATTACATTCGTGAATTAAGTTGCCTTTGTTGTTGATATGGGAATGCAAAAGTGAAGAATCGTCAAAAAGTGTTTTTGCAGAGTTTGGTCTCCCATCGTTATAAAGAATTAAATACAGAAAAAGCGCCGATATTTTTTGCGAAATATAAGTCTGCAGATTTTGCTTTTGCACGAAGAAAGCAGCTGAATATACGTTTGCAAATTAAAATTTGTTCACGAGCAATTATCGTGCAATTAAAAGGAATGTGATTGCATTGAAACTAATGCGGGAAATGTTTTTGTCAATGATTATATATTATATATAGAGAGCTTAACGTGCTTCATTCAATCACAAACTTACTCGTTATTTTATTTATTGTTTGTTTTGCAAAATTGTTTTCAATTGCGTATACTTTCATACATAGTCGCTGAAATTAAGATCCTTTATTTTATGTAGGATAATTTTGAATTCAATAATAAAATGCTAAAATACGCAAACTATGCAGAAGCATTAATTTTGCCTTTCGAATATCATTGATGGATGTCTATCATTTGCTTGTATTATACCGACGGAAGAGGTATAGAATCCTGCTCAATGTTTTAAATGTGGAATTCCTAATCATGTTTATAATCTGATTAGTTTATATCCAACCAGAATTTAATATTGCTCTATATTCCCTGTCGATACATTAAATTATAATTATTATTTCTTGTTAGAAGTCAATCAAGATTTTCTAACCAAATTTTTATGCTTCAATTTTGATTGGTGTATTTATAGCAAATCGAACTCAACGAAATTTATGTCGGACAAATACTCAGCCATCTAATTAATGCATATATTTATGACAGTCTGATCCCAGTAAAAACGTAAATGCAGAAATCAACCCGTTAAATATTTAGTTCTATCAACTAATTATTTGATGAAATTTGAATTCAACTGAATAGATTTGATTATCATAACTATGAAAATATGATAATTCAAATTCGTGAATATACCTACTCCATTTATTGATTAAAACAAACGTGGAGTGAATGTTATTATGCAGCTTGCATTAGATTCATATAAGAATTACAATAGAACAAAATTTGAAAGAAAACAAAATTTGCTCTACATATTTAAATCTAAAATATATCTCTGTATGTAATTCATCCAATATTACATGCATTTTTTTATCGATTTTTTATGATTTTTTTTTACATTTTTACTATTTTTCTACTAATTTTAATTGAAACAAAAGAAGATAATTATGCCAAGTAAAAATTTTACTCTGTATAGAATGTGTACCTGATCGGGTATTCTTTCCTACAGTTCAGCGATCTATTATAGGCATTCTAGTCAGGTACTAATTATTGTGTAAAGGCGGGGACAGATGTGGCCCCGATCGGTGTAACTCAACCAAGTACAAAATATAAATACAATGCAAAAATGTATTTTAATATATTTTTATATACCAATAGTTACTTTTATTTATTTCTTGTTAATCTTTATTTTATATTGAGAAACTTAACGAGAAAACGCTGTCAGGCGAAAATCGAACTCGCGACCTGACGCTCACCCATGTAGAAAAGTCTACCGTTGGCCAACCAGCAAATAAATACCGTCGATATTTAATTGTCGGACCAGTGTTGGCAAACAACACTCCCCAGCACCGTCCCAACGATTCAATTGACCATCATTTTTGATTATTTGACCATCGGTTGATTATTATAACCGTTGTTTATAGTACCGGGACAGCGTCCCGTGGCATTTCACTCCTACGGTTAGACAACTGTCTTTACGCGGTTATTGGTACCGGGCCACTACTGGGCCATTTGTATATTTCTACATGGGCACTAACTCAATGTCTTGACGACTACACTAAAATGTCGGTATAGTAGTTTATTTTATTTGACCATTGCACTTCAATTTTATCTGCAAGTGATTCGATCAAATGGCGACATGGCATTTTTTTAAACTAAACAAATTCTGTAAATTTATTAACATTGTTCGTCTATTATTATAATGTATATTCTAATAAGACATTGTTTGAATAACATTTGAATTTTAGGATAAATTTTAAGGGCCCATTTAGATATTTCTTTTCAAAGATTTTACCGGATATCTGAGAAGGCCGAGCAAATTTCGATTTCATGTGGACCCTATGAGGCATGCCACTTAAAATAAAAGTCAGACATGAATTAGATAGGACTTTTCTTATCAAAGGTCGCGAAGACCCGGTTTTTTCTATGCCACGCTCGATCACATTTGGGATAACCAACAAAATTAACAAAATTAACAAGTATAATTAATTTTTGATTTATTTTCACCTACAATTAATTACGGAAACCTATATATATAACATCACGGAAGATCAGTCACCCGTTTCCTCTTCGTATCCTAACGAATCTAGGCTATCAATTTTCACTCGACCGACATAAGTTCTGCCGTCGCCACGGAGACGCGTTTGTCCTTTCCCTTTTCTCAAGTGTGTTTTATTCTTGCGAGACATTTGCGCATCATCGTGGCAGACGCGCGAGCTCATTAATTCGCTGCCAAATGAAATACTCATTCTAGACGAAGCACAAATGAACCCCGATTTGATGATCGTCTGATGGAAATGGAGTAGCCAAACATGACCAAGGAAAAATTGCTTCGTTTCCGGAGGGGCTAACGCTCTAGCTGAATGCGACCATCGTCTTGACTATTATTGTGGTAATAGTGATACTGGACTCGCATGCGATTCACAAATGCTTAATGATCCTGGATTGATGTGTCCGAAATATGATACAAGCTAAGATCAAAATAAACTTTAATTTCATCGCTGCTACTAATCTTTATATTTAATTAAATGATTGATTGTATTACCGATGTTATCCAGAGGCATTAAATAGATTTTTGAATTGGCATTTTATTATATGAGTTAATCACTTTTAGGAAGTTGAAGGTCTTGCTAATAGTTTGATTCATTAACCGATTAATAACGTTTCAATCTAATAAGGCACATAATTTATCTGTCGGTACAAATCTAACACACTAAAAGACCCGAAATTGAATCATAATTATCAATGGGAGATAGTGAAAAACTGAATAAGTTAGATATTTTATTTGCATTATAATAACCAATTGCTATAGTTGCAAATCTGCGATTGATCTGAAAAAGGTATTTCCTGTCTGTACATTATTTCTCTGACGGTAAACGTTACACAACCTACCTAAAGTGTCATTTTTGCGAGCTGCTTACTACTAGTTAACATGTCCGGATGACACAGAATACATATATTATTGGAAATTTATAAGCTGTCTCATGAACGTTTGCCAATGTGGTATAGCACTGAGCTTGAAGTCAAAAGATATATTAAAAGAAATAGCGAAATCGTGGACCGATCAGACCAATTGATTGCAGATGTACATCGATAACGTCATGAATAAGAAATGAAAGTCCACGTTTCACAGTAATTTTATAACGTTGCCAACTGGCAGCTGAACTCTAACAATTTTTAATTTGCGAAGAGAACAGTTTATCCAAGTTTCTTTCCAGAGTATGTATCATTGTGTATTGCTGAACCTTTTTTTTTCAAAAATAGTAGTTGAAAGAACATGCTCCTACCAAGTATGTGTTGCTTGACCTTCTATAGCTGCAGTCGGATGTTCGACAATCTAATGATTAGTAAATTCGTTATATGTGTATAACGAATAGAAAAGCCTTTGCGAGAGGAAAATTTAGTGACGCACGTGTCAAATTTTTCAATAATTTTGTGAAAGAAACTTCAAGAAATACGCCGTGATTTACGCCAGATCCTGACAATTTCTGAACGAAATCCAGAATAACCTTTTCCTTCCTATCACATTTTAAGATCAACCAATGTTTGGCGAAAATATGGGCGCTCGGCAGCGATAAATCAATCGGAACATAAATAGCGACGTAATACCGAAATGACCACAGTTTACCCGGATAATTTGTCTAACAACTCGGGACACAATGACGAGTAAACAACGCGCACGCTAATAGAGTTTTGATTAATTCAACATTTCAAACTGCGATGACTAATATCGTTTGGAATAATTGCAAAGTAAACACCTACAGATAATGGCAAGTCGGTGGACCGTTTTTGACAGATGAACTACCCCGCTGCAAAAAGCTAAAATAAATAAAAGCTATGACAACTTAAATGACAGATTAGTCACGACTCGTGGCTAAGTAAAATCCATTTCGCGTCCACATTATGGCATTTCAAAGTACCCGCGAATTCAGACAGTATGTACATTGGCGCGAATGATTTTGCTTGACTCAATAATACATCAAAGAGAATCGCCATCAATGGAAAATCAGTTCACACAGTACCAACAGCTCAGCCATTCGACATGATGCTTTGTGTAACGTTCGGCACTTTCCAATTACCGATTTAACCCAATAGCAGACTACTATTGTCTTTGGGCATGTTCGTTGACTGAAACAGACAATGCATGCCTCTCAAACTGTTTGCTTCTATTTTAACCAGCATTCTCTATTCTCGTGTAACGGAATGAATCTTAGGCGCGATACACGCTGTCCTGATTTACTGGGTTTCTCGTAGAGAAACATTGCAAATTACTGCAACTATGTTAGTCTGCTTACAGTAGATAAAAATTGAATCTATGATAAATAATAGTTTAAACTATTTTAGAGTTAAAGTAATTTATCGCTCCAACAGAGAATCAAATATTTTGATTAAAATTATTTGCATATGTTAAATCAGCTAAGACCAAATGCTCTTAAGTTAGCAAAGGGCAAAGTGAAATATTACACAAATTCCGTATTAACTTAAAAATAACTCTAATTTTGAAAAGTTCAGAAAAACTGAAATACGTTTGATGTTGACATATTTGTTTAAAAGTTGTTTTAAAATAACTTTAAAAGCTTAAGTTCTACTTCCCCGTTACTTATAGTTGTCGAAAAGTTTTTGGAATTTCGTTACAAACTCTTCTGAGGATGAGGCTTTATGTGCTTTTATTGTTGCAAATGTTATTGTGTTAAAAGAAATTTATGATTTTTGTTCTCCGCATTGAAACAAACCTCATTTTTTTAAATAAATTGTCATTTAAACTTCAATTAAATTAGATGAAAAATTCATAAATTGGAATCGTGAAGTCTAATATCATGCACTATATTTTACCTTTAATACCACAATATTTAATTAAATACTTGCTTATGAGAGATAAAAAAAGAAATGAAGCGGATTGGCATCTGTCGAAATGCATCACATTAATACAGTTCCATGAAAAGTTTGAAAGAAAAAGAGAATATGCTCGTGCGTTATTTATAAAATTAAAAATTAATAGAACTTCCGGAAAGAGTTATTTTTAGTTCCATTATATATATTAATAACAACATTTAATTGTAAATGATTTTATTATTATAATTGTATTATATTTATATTTATATTTATTTTTTTTATTTTATTTATTTATATTTATTATATATATATATTTATTATTATAGTTGTAAATTCTTTTATGCTGATCATCTGGCATTTGCGAGATGGATCCAACTATTGTACAGTTTTGGCTAACGTTGTGCAAAATCTAAAAGAAAATCATTGTAAAGTTTGATAGGTCACTGGGTCAGGATAAATCTGAAAGGAGCTTTTTTTAGGTCCTGGCAACGGTTTCGTAAAAGGATTTACGAAAAATTCGCACTCTTTTTTCGCACAAACATTCAAAAACGCCTTGTCGAGTTTCGTTCGTAACCCGAAGATTACACTTATCTCTCGTCAGTCTGATGATTTTGCGAAAAGTTGCGGCACGTCGAAGTTATGTAGCGTGGGGAACAACGGGAAAATGGAATCGCCGAAGCGTCTAACGCGATCACTGACTATGTTTATTATCTCTCCATTTCTTCTTCACTACGAAATTGCAGAAGCGAACGGACCATTGAGGTTGACACAAAAGAAATGCCAACATTTGTTGTCTTCCGTTTCGGCTAACCATTCGTTCCAAACAATTTTGCCGCCGTCCTGCGACTGAACTCAGATCGAATAATCTTTCAATCATTGGACGCTCAGACAACGCATCCTTATACCTTGCTGGATGTCCTGGTCCGGGTGACCTCGATAACAAAAGCAAAACAAGTGGAGTGCATCACGTAAAAAGTACATTTTTCTCACGATATTATATTTGTTCGTAAAAAACCAGAAGGGGTTGTAATCGTTTCGATTGCAAACGCGTTGCGATTGGAAATAATATTTTTTGCGAGCGTTTTATGGCGACGATCTTATCGCTAGAATTGCCACGCTTTATTATGACGACGCATAGCTCAGTGGAATTTGTTGTGAGAGTATACACGCAGAAGAGTTTGAATCATAGATTCGTTTGTATTATGATGTTAATTTATAACTCAAACTTTTCTCATAAATTTCCAGCTCTTTATATGGCGAAGTGCGTCTTGATTCTTGTTCTTTTATCGTCGAATGTAAAACACGAAATTCAATCAAAATTCTGAACTCTCTGCCACGGGTTTCGATGGAATTGTTACCTGGTAAATATAGGGATGATAAAATTTCAATGAAATCCTCGCCTGAAATTATTTCATTTATTATGTCAAACCCGTTGCTCATGATTCATAATAATTAATGCTACATATTGAATGCAAAATTATTTTTCGTTACTATCGACAGCGTTTCGAAATATTTATTCTGGCATTTTGCAAAAGCGTGGACTTGTTTTCAAATACATCATTCATGGTCGAATAAAATGTAAAAATATCAGAAACATGCCATTTTAACTGCCGGAATAACTAAACATTCATGAGATTTATTTTGCCAGTACTTTGTAACTGCGCGTGCGACGTTGACCCGCAGCGATATTATTCATAAAAGTTTCACCATGCCGTGGAACGACGAATAACGTTGGATTAAAAGCGCACCCCTAGAAAACGTGAATTATGTTTCGCAACATTTTTACGTATCTTCTATGATCTTAATTGAGGTTACGTGACTTTGACTTTCTGTGGTTATTAATGCACAGCTCTTGCAATTTCGTCAATTAATCAATGGACGCAATTTGAGAAATCCGACGAACACCACGCAGTTAACTTGACCGTTATCTGAGAAATTATTAATTACCGCGACATCTATTAATCAATCGACCGACGCGATCTTCCGCGGCTGCTTTCATTTCGACGTCAAACACCATTAGCAGTTTTATCGCTGCAAAATAACTGTTCGTTTCTCAAATTCATTTCTTGGCAAAGTCGTTCCGTTTAAGATTCAACTTAGGTACAAGTGGCGCTATTACTGGCGTATGGCGAAAATGTGGGTAAAAAGCCAATGGAACAAATATCAATCCGACAGATACTGTTGCATCGAGTTGTTTAACTTCGAGAAATCCGACTTTAGCAGCAAGCACGAAATTTTAAATAGTCGAATCCTTGCGCTGAAAAGATCTCGACAAAAAGAGTCGCCCGAATTATTACAGCTAACACTTCAATTAACGATGTTTGAAATTCACTCAGTTGGCAATGTTTCCAAGTGGGCAATTTCCCTGCGTGCCCGAGGTAATGGGTAAAAATGACTTGCAGCAGCGCGAAATTCGATCGTCGCGATTCCCTTCGGCCACCGTTCCAACTCAACTTTTCCGTTCCTTTTATCTATTTCGCTGATCCAACTGGAAAACCAACAAACATCGAATTCCCTTCTGCAAAAGTTCCGGTTGTGCACACTCGATCGACTGATGCAGTTCCTTGGTCGTGAGTCTTTATAGACTGACGTGCAGCGCATGATATCGCAACAGAGAGCATGCACATAGGTCAAACTTAAACAGAAACTCAACTTTTATAGGCTCCGAGTGTTTTTCTACATCCTTGGAGCGTGATACCAATGCTTTTCCCCAACCCTCGCACAGGAATCGTCGGCAAGATCGTTGCAATTGGAAAGAAAATGAATCATACAAATTTCAGCATTTCTCTCAACATTTGACAAATGCAAATTCATTTCTACATTTTGTTATTCAATTGTAATTAATGGAGTTGTAGAAATCAATGAGATGCGCTAATTAATCTGTGAAAGAGACAATACTTTTGGGATTATTTCTCGCATATATAACGTCTTTATACAAATTTATGGCTTGTTTGTTCGAATTTGAGTTAGGGGGTAAAAATTGAATTAATATAATGCAATAAATTAAATTGAAAAAGAAAGTTAATCGAAGGTAACCATGGTTCAGTGAACGAAATCACAATAAGCAGTTCCACCATTTCATTTATTTTTAAAATATAACATCAGTGGCTTTGTGATCTTTTTTGTAATGAAAAAACAAGTTGAGAGACGCAAAGAAAATTCAAGATGCGAAAAAAATGTCGTTTACGTGGTACTCCACTTTGGGTTAGCAGTCGCAGCTATTCAGCGGTCTGGACTCGTTCTTGAATCCTGAATTTCATATCCCTTTCTTTCTTTTCCTAACAGCAACGCACGATTACCGAAACTGCTCAACATTCCACCGTTCTTTTGTTACCCCTGCTTCCACTTTTTGTTCTACGTCGCGTTAGCGAACAGAGGATTTGGTAGCATGACCTGGCTGTGTCAATATTCACATTATAATAGAATCGCAAAGCGTAACATATATAAACTCGACTTGCGCAAACTCTCCGGAGGAATCATAAATTCGGCGCCTTCGTCGTATGGATATATTTCCTTTATCTATTTACCTATTTTCGTTATCCACTTTCGCGCACAGAGAACACACATTGTCGCCTCGTTTCCACACATCGCAACTACTGCGCGAGTTTGTATTAAATTCGGTCTATTTACACGTACCTTCAACATAAATTATTCGTGTTGTAATTGCAAAAAAATATCCCGCCTTTGTGACGAGCAAATCCTACGTCTGGGAAAAATTTGAGAAAGTTGTTGGATTGTGGCGGTTTAAAAAAAGCCGAATCTCGCTGATGAGTATTATAACAGAAGCCAGAATCGTTTCTTTTAAAATATTTACTCGGGTTAATGAAGAAGGGGATCAGTTTTATGCCGAGAACATTCGTAGATTTCATTAAGATAAAGCAGCTTTTGTTCTCGCTGTATTCGGATTTTAATATATATAAAATGTTCCGTAAATGGAACGAGTGTGTTTGTTCGGCGTAATTTTTATAATAACAGCAGAGATTGAAATAAGAATGCGAAGGCGTTTATCAAATAATTGTATCGCAATTTGATGGCTGCCGTTGTTTACAATTCGCCTTCCGGTAATACATTTTTTATACGGTAATAATATCAATTGATCTTCGACAATGCTACATGCGATCGAGCGTCGATTAAAATAGAATTACATTTATTATTCAAGCTCGAACATATTTAATGGAATTAAATGTAATCCAAGAATTGCTAGTAGCTTGAAAAATAATTGGGGCTTTCACCGATTTTAAACGCTAGCGTCAATTTCGTATTAAATTACCGTGCGATTGAATTTCGACACCTTTTATAATACACTTTAGTTTCACTTTCGTCTTATTAAACGCATCGCACGAATAACAAGTAGTTATCGGTTGAACTTGTAAGTCAAAGTTCAACAATGACACCAGTCAAACTTTTGCATTTCGCTATAAATTTAAACACTGTAGCGTAAATAAAAAGTTACTTTGCAGTGTAACTTTGAACAATTTATTTGTTATAGTATTCGGTGACTGCGCTAACAGTAACCACATTATTTTATAGAACACTTGTAAGTATGAAGGAATCACCTATCGATGAAATCAGCGAAGGGATTATACTCTTTCGCGGAAAATATAACTAGTTGGTGATACGATAAACATGTGTCGGGAATTATAAACTTTGTAAACAAAATAGTTGATGCTGAAATTAATATCGAGGAAGAGGACGACGGCAAAGTATGACGCATTTTATCGGCTTGAGATAGACAATAAAGTAGCGGTGTGAATTTTATAAAAATTTATTCAGCTTCATTGAATTTCATTCTGTATATAGGGAAGGGGAGGAACTCAGCTACTTTTCATTCGCTTTACGTCGCTATTTTTCAATACAACGTAACCGAGAACTGTAAATGTGGTTAATGTAACTATAAAAACTCGATGCGTTCTTTACGATGCCTCACGCCGGAGTATCTTTCGCTAATCAAACTCAGCCATTTCCAAAATGCCGTAAAATAAATCGCGTCAACAATGACGACAAAATAACTGTCAAACACATGAAACTCCCACGCTTTGCTTACATTTTAACGACAATCGCAATGAGCGTCTGTTCGTTGATGAAGATACACCGTGAAAGACAATTTCGAATTCCGCTCAAAGTGCTCTTAAAACGTAAAAAGACGCTCATGAGCACACTATTTACTTTCACCTTTAATAACAAAGTCGATCTGATCGACTGTTTTCATTTCCTATCTTATTTTATTTTTTATTTCTTCGTCACGAGTTTTCGTTTTCTCGTTTGCTCTTCTCAGAATGGGTATTATTCCTCAGAAAACTCTTTATAGAATTTTCTTTCAACGCATACGCTCCGAGCCTTCTTCCTTCTCATTAATTTTCTTTTTACCAACGCTCGGTCCCTTGTAAACTAGCGCTTTGCTACCAGCTTCTGTTTTGACGGTACATTGGTTAACTGCAATGAAACTTTAGGATAGTCGTGTCACTGCTTCATTAAATTAAGTATTATATATATATATATATATATATAAAATTCCTTCTCATTGATCATCGACTAAAACAATGCATTTTTAAAAACTTTTTTTTTCAATTTTATAAACATTTTGTTTATTTTTTCCTTCATACATATTGTATACAGACAATGCTTCTTGTAAAATTCCAAAACTTGAACGTAATTAAATATATTTGTCTATTTACTATGAATGCCTAAATTGGTTATAATTCAAACGACAGAGAATTAATTAAAGACAACTCTCAAGTTTCACTGTTTTTGATTAAGCATTCCAGACGAATTATCGCATATAAATTCAGATCAGACCAAAATCATCCGCTCGGACAATGGAAAACCTACGACAAATTGGACTCGTTATGGAAAACAACGGCAGAATGATGTTATTGTAGCTGTCGAATTATTATGTGTGGGGGATTTTCAGAGCGGAGGCGATAGTTAACGAGAATTTACAACGACTGCAGGTGTGCAAATTGAGTCAACACGATATACCGCGGAGAACGAATTTCTGTTGCGGTAACAAGAAGGGGTTTCATAGCGATAAAATTGTTCGCTTATTATGCTAAGAATTGCACTCTCTTCTCACATTTCCCCTACTTAAGTGGAGGGCCAAATCATACACCGCACATTACATGCAAGTTCAATTAATTTCATTCAAATAAGCACTTCGATTATTATATTGCGATACCGTTAGGTTATTATTCACGAATATTACAATAGCTTCATTGTGAATTATTCGCGTTTGCCTTGCAATCCGATTTGTCTCCTGTGAGAATGGAAACAAATTATATCGAAAGACGAGTTATTGGTGTTTGGCAGTCGCGTTCGTTGCTAAAGTAGCAATTACATTAGTTGACTCTAGGTAAAGAATCGTCACTCAGTTTGAAGGCTCGACAAATAAGTATAAGTTTTTCGACAAATAGGAGGAATTACTCCGAAAGTAAAAGAATATGAATTGAATGAGATGAAAATAAATTGCAATTCATAATTTCAGATTCTGAGTAATATCTCTGTCATAATTTATGGGATCAGACCAAAATAACTTCCTATTATTGAAGATTATTTGCAGAAGCCAATACATTGTTATATATTTAGAACAAATGACTGAAGGACAAACAATTCAAAAAAAAGAGAAGGTATAAATGAAGAGAGTGAAGTAAATAGATATAAAAAGCTGCTGCAAAACTGTAGACTGGAGTAGATGGATGGTTTACAGATATACGGACAAGATAAATGGTCTAAAGAATATAAATGTTTTAATTACTCTACTTAAAACGCCAGTACTCAATCGAACATATCATCAACAAACATTAAACTTCCCGTTCAAAGTTAATTTGAACCACATTAGTTTCGAAAACTGTTAGAACTGACATCAAAGTATAGGAATCGTGCACACAGTCATGGCTTTTTGCTTACTGTAAAGAAGTTTAAAGCCAATATAGATTGGGTTTTTATTATATACAATATTAAAAAATGGGAATAAATGACATATACCTGTTATATATTTTTCAATACACATGATTTGAGATTACGATTATATAGAAAAAGGTTGTGATCTAATGGTAACAAAATAGAATACAACAGATTTAAATAGAATCATAAAACGGTTATCACGCAAAAAATGTATAGTATGCAAAGAGCGCATTAATGTTTATATTTGTTCAATTTTAATCTAAAATATTGATATGATATTTGAATACTTCTAAAAAAACATCATCACTTCCTGAAAAGTTCAATTATATTTTTTCTAACGCAAAATTTCAATTCGATTTATATTTGATTACTTTATTTAAATTTAAAGATAAATATTGAACGCGAGAGGAGAACACATTTTTTTAAATATTACAGTAATTTGTATCTAGTTCACTGCGCGAGTGTGTTGATTAAAATATATTAAGCAATGGCAAATAACTAATAACATAATTAATAGTACCATGAAAAGAAGTTAATATTGATTTTTTAAACTATTGAGCATTTTAAACGCATAGAAATAATTTATTCGTGTTAAGAAAATTATAATTACAAAAAATATCGAAAATGAAATTATTATTTCATAATAAAACTATATACATTAGACAGTGGCATTGCGTATGAAGTACAGTGAGAGAAAGATTGTACTAAATTATAATGCGTTTTGTAACACAATTAATTATGTTTCGTGTTAAATTACCTGTATGACATAATAAATGCCCATGATTAGTATGTAAAGTGTTAAAAAATAAAGAAGCTATATAAGAATATATAATATAAAACATAACAAATTTTAATCTTATATAACAATTTTTAACACAATAAGATTCGATTAATACAATAAAAAAATGTAATAAAAAGAATATTTATTTTACAGATATTTTTATATATATGACGATCGGGAGGGGGGAATGCAAAAAGTTGTTATATTTTGTTTGCATTTTTGATATGAAACATGTTAGATTTTATTTTCACTGTCAAATTTGTTGCTTCTTTCTAAAAAATTAGCATGTTAAGTATTAAAACATAACACTTATCATCTTAACAAGTATTTTTGTACATTCTAATTAATGTTATATTATATATTATTAATTATATATATTAATTTTTCTAACTTCCTTCTACAATATGATTATTGATTATAATAAATTTTGAAAGATATATTTTTAATTACATTCTTGGTGTTATATAATATTATATTCATACAACATTTATTGTAAACGTATTGTACAATTAACACAAAACGTTAATTTATGGTATAAAATTTTTCTCAGTGTAAATTAAATTTGTTGCGACTAATAATATCTATACAGATGCAGTCTTTAGGAATCGTAACCAATAAATTATTTTTTAGTAATACTTTATGAAACTGCTTTCCTTTGATTATGACTCAATATTCGGTAATGATCATTACAAAATGGATTATTTTAAAAAATGCTCTCTAAAGGATTATTGACATTACCTCCACTTTCTGCGTTCAAATAAATTTGTTTCGACAGAATGAAAAAGCTAAATGGAATGGACTTTTGAAAGCGTTCTACATATATTTGGTTTTTAAGTATATTTGCGTTATTTTAGTGAGGAATAATGCAATTTATACAGTAGTATTTTAAATCAATTTTTTCATTTATTTATGATCTAAGAATCAATTTTTATCTTAAAATTCCAATGTAAATAATGCATTTTCTTATATATTTCAATGTCCAAACAATCTTGATAAATGTAGAATTCTGAAAAAATATGAGAATTTCCATTAACTCTTAATATTTACTTTGATTTGGTGCGTTTTAAAAATTTGAAGTAATACATTTTTAATAACGTTGATACAATTTTCAATTACATTATTTTCTAAGCAAAACAGCACCAACGAAAGCTCGAGAACAGTCGGAATTGATTATAGC
>JABFPK010000085.1:0-11321 GCA_022817445.1 Habroteleia sp. ZL-2020
GCAGGAGTATGGGCAGCCAGACTAAGACAGTACGGAACTCGATCATGATCCAGATTTAGCCAGACTTTGTGCCCAGACTTAACCTGACTTTTACCAGACTTTCGCCAGACTTATCCAGACTTAAACCAGACTTTCGCCAGACTACTTTTTTCTACGCGGGTAACGATTTAGAATAGTGAATTTTAAATTTGACCATTTTTATGGTTATAAATACCGTGTTAATAAATTGTAATAACTTTATAGTGTAAAATAATAAAATTAAATTATTATAATAAAATATATTATTTTAAATATAACCGTATTTTTCAGTAAAATATTTTATCACACGTCATTTTACAACAATATAGAATGGATTTATCTTTTATTATTTCATTTGAGATATATATTTAATTACAAAGATATTTTAAATTAATAAATGAATAAATAAATGAATAAATAAATGAGGATATATTTTTTTTAAATTACTCACATATTCAACGATGCAAATCAAAATCTGTCACAATGAAATAAATTAAATTCGAAAAACGACTTCATTCGATTTCAGGTGGCATTCCATCAAGATAATGATTAACGTAACCATATTTAATGGTAATTTTAACTATTAACTATAGTTAGACCGGAAATAAAAATGTTCAATACAAGCATTATCATGGTTATCGTAACTATTTTTATTTTAACTATATAAATATGGTTATTCTAACCAATATATATATATATATATATATTTCTCTCACACATTAAAGGTCCAAGGATGTCTAAAAAAGTTTTAAAATGGAATATTTGTATTAATTATTTACGAAGGATTTAGAAAAAAAATGTAGAAATAAAAAAATATCTAAACAATTCACTTTTTTGATACGCGTCAACTTTTTACGAAGATTTTTACACGTAAATTTCAAAGAGTGACTCAGCTAAAACAAAGTCCCAGATAATTTGAAAAAATTTGTTTAGTCTGACTTAATCTGACATTTTTCAGGACACTTTACAGAGACACAGGGAGGATATTTCTCCAATGAACAGTGAAATTCAAAATAATGCACACAAATGCTATCTTCAATTCTAACCATAAAATATACTTTCTCATTTTGGAGAGGAAATCACTTTAAAGTTCTTCAAATGGAATAAAAAACGTCAAAGGGTAATTAATATTAAATTTAAATGACGTAATCCAGGAACATGCGTGATGCCGGGTACTGTTATTAATTATTTATTAAAATCCATTTCGTTTATTAAAGTAAAATGAAATCATGTAAAATGTACGTTAAATTTATATAATGTTTATTACTTTTTACAACTATCCAGCCTTTATCACCCCATTTTGTTTCATTATTAAAAAAAGGTAAAATAAGAAGAAAAGAATAGAAAGATTCTTGGTAAATCTGAATCCCATTTCTGATAAAAGTAGAAAAATTCGAATTGTCTGAGCTCAAACTCCATGTGTCTGACGTACAAGTACTCGCAAGATACATTTGACAAACAGAAATACTGCAACGTAACTCGAAGTCAAGAAAAAGGCCAAAATCTGTCACGCGGAAATATTGAAATCAAGAAGTCGAGAGTTCGAAATTCTCATATATAGCCAATTCGCAGCCGCCATCGACGTAGGTAATACGATCACAGTGTGAACGATTTTTACTACAGCACGAAAGTATTCAATCTAACTGCAATGAATCTATGCATGAGATTTATGCATAATCTACTCAAGTAACTGCTTCCTTCACTCATGCAAAATGTTAATTTCATCCAAGCTAGCTAAAAAGCCAATTATGTTTATTTTTCTAATAAGAATTAAGACAGTGAATTTTTTCGTTAAAAACAAATTTCTAATTACTAATTACTATATTTATTCAAGAAGCAAAGTTGAAATATATATAATATCAATTTACTTAAACCGTTGAAATAATCATGCAACTGTTTTTGACGTAAACATCGATTTTTGAAATATTCAAATATTGGCCAGCAGGGAATTTTTGTTTATATATTTATTATAACGTTTTAACTCACAAGTGCTTTTGGTTTTTAATTAATAACTAATTTAAAGCCTAATGAGCAGAGGCGCTTACGCTGAAGCAAATTAATTTGGTTTATTTAGCCGAAGTCTAACAAAACTATATCCGCCTCTAGGTCTACGTTTTTAACTATAAAAGACGGATATTAAAAGTTAAGAAGTTAAATAGTTAAAAGTTAAGGTTATAAACCTAGAGACAGATATCAAAAGTTAAATTATCTAACCCTGTTTCATATTTGTCCTTTTAATAAATAAAAGAACATTTCAAAGCGGTATATTAAAAATTTTATTTTTCAAAATGTTTAACAAGGTACTCATTTTAGATGTAAATCAAATTATTCAGATTATCATATATCATGTGTCATATCATATGCATTATATCAGATCTTAAAAGCGTATATATATGTGATAAGAATAGAAAATAGCATAGAAAACTATTTCAACATTTCGCAATTTTGAAATGTTAAGAAATATACGGTTTTACCATTTTTATTCAGGATTTATCATTTTATATCCTATTTTCAATTTTTAAAATTTTGTAGTATTTTGATGTAACATAAAATATGGAATTTATAAAATCCCTTACGTATAATTTTATTAAAAACTGCATAATCTAATCTCTCTCTCCCACTCCCCTCACTGTAATTCTACTTTTAGATTTTTAATTTTTTGAGCATTTAAATTTTAAATTACAATGAAGTTTTTTAACAGTGTTTTCATTCTAAATGTCAATAAAGTAACCCGCGCGGAAAATATAGTCGTCGATGTGTGAGTCCATTGGAACAATTTTTGCAACGGAGTTTTCCACGTCATACGGCTCTGGCCACGTGTGCTTGGAAAAATCCCATGCGCGTCCCATGATTATTTATTGAAACTAAAAATATAACTGTTTAAATAATTTTATTTAAAAACTTTTAATCATTAAATTCTTATCACAATTTCTAAAAAAAATTCTTCCTTTCATAGGTCTTGAACTCCTGCCTCTGACGTGATAATCCAACAACTTACCGCCGAGTTAAACCGCGTGGAAAAATAATGTGGCAAGCGTTTCCACAGACTACTCGACCACAGATGCCCCAGCCCTATTAGAAATTTGGACCAGGCTAAAATGTCCCTGAACTGGTACCCTCGCCACCAGTACGGCCCCCCATGGGGAAGCCTATTTCCTTAACCACGTTTGGCCCTAAAATGGGCCCGGTAGGATAATTTTATTTGCTTCAAATTAGTTAACCGTCTTATGATTATCTGAAGGTATTCAGCCATGGCCCCTTAAGTAATTCCATATCAAGGCCCTTTATCGGGCATTCCTGTTCGGGGCCACTATATTGCCCTGCGTTACATGCGGTTTCGGGGCCTGATGAGTTATTTTTTATGGACCTGGTGTAGGCCTGACAAGGAAAACTGTCATCCCGTTTGCCATGTTTCATCCTGACCAGGGCCACGTTTCTAATGTGGCCAATCCGATTTAATTTCTACCAGGGTATATTCTCCTACAAAAAAAATTCGATAGATTGTTGCCCAACAGTAATATGATTGCTACATTAACTGTATATTTAATTATATACTGAAAAAAAATATTTTTAAAATTGCTTAAAATAGATTTGAAAAAACTCCTTTATTTTTTCAGTGTAGTAGCAAAATCAATAAATTGTAGCTAGGCGGATTTTAGCTATAAAAATAGCTGACAAGTTAGAAAAATGTTCTCTGTGCAGCATTAATGGTATTAAATTATTTCAGTAACGCCTTCGATCAAAAATTAGCAGTTGCAATATTAAGAATAGCGGAAGGTCTCACATGTTCTGGCTCGAATGGAACGTTGTACGACGAGCATGGTGCTATGGTGCAAAGTAGTACCGACTTAGCGGGTTTGACTTTGATGCACGCCGACAGTAACTTATCGATGAGCGAACAAATTCCGCGTGTTCAGAGTGTACCCGTTATGAGTAGGTTTTCCTCATTTAAGCTCGTGTATTCAATCCTAATTATCCCAATTATTTTTCCTTCGTATTAAAAAAATATTAATTAAATTTGCAACTTAGGTTCTCAATACGTTGCAGTGGACAATATAGCAGTTACAAGAGATTGTCCAGGTAACTGGAGCACTCGAGAACAAGCTAAAAGCAAGAAGAAGCACATTATAGAAAAGTTGCTATCGTAAGTTGAATTTTTAATTGCCTTGTACTGATATCTTAAAAACTGCTTGATTATTTTATATTTCTCCACAACCCTAGTAGAAATGTGACGAGTTTTTCCCTTGCACGGGTATGGATATGCGCTAGTCAGGCGCTAGTACGGAACACTAATGCATCACTATATAGATTTTAATAATTGTTTTTATTCTATTTTGTTGAATAATACATATATAATATTTATGCCATGTTATTTTAATATTAATAAAATATTGAATATATATCATTGGAAATTATTTCGTAAATATATAATATATATATAAGTAAATATATAATATAAAATTTTTTTATAACACTAAATAAAAAAATTGAAATTAGCATTAAAAAATGTTTAAAAATGTAGTGGTTTAAAAAATGCTTTGGTACAAAAATATTTACTTTTAATAACTACATGAATTTTTTCGTTTATTTGTTATAGACAGTTAATATATTTATAGTAAGTTATCACCAATGAATAATAATTTATTATATAATTTATTATATGCAAACACTTAATTTTTCTTTTAAAAAAATTTTTTTCTTCTTTAATAGTTTCTTTTAGAAGTTTCTGCTTTTAATATATTTTATATATGTTAATATTATTTCATTTGAATAATTTAATTAAAATAATGCTAGAGTCGACCCAAAACTAGTCGAATTCCTACTAGGGGGCTAGTCGAAAATGGGGATAAACAGACTAGCGCCCGATCCGAAACTTGAACGAATTTCTACTAGGGAATCATTTCTTCCCTACAAATATCAATTTTTCTATCAATATGTATCATTTATTGAACTTTCTAGGGATAAACGAGGTGGAATCCCAACGGTATCTGAAAACATGACAATTTTCCAAAAGAAGCATAAAAACGGTGTTATAGACGTTTGGTGGCTTTATGATGACGGAGGTACTTAAAAACTGACCAATTAATCCAATTAAAATTTTTTTTCCTTATAATTTTACTAATTATTTGATTACTTTAGGACTAACAATATTGCTGCCTTACATAATCAGCACTCGTTCCAATTGGGAGCACTGTGAAATGAGAATTTTTGCTCTGGCCAATCACAAGCAGGACATTGGAGCTCAAGAAAAAGAGTATGTTTCGTCATATTTGCGTTTTACATATAAACATGAACAATCGCTTCACGCTTGACTCAATGAACCGGCGTATTCTTGCAGGATGGCGGAAATAATGAACAAATTCCGTATCAAGTATTCCTGTCTGAGAATGGTCGATGACATTAGTATACAACCTCGGGAGGAAACGGAGAAGTTCTTTGACGATTTAATTGCGGAGTTTCGTTCCTCTGATGAATCTGACAGTTGCGTTAATGGTAACTTATTTCTTATAGAAAATTATTTTTCACTAGCACCCGAGTAGAATTTTGCATATTAATATAACACTCCTTCCAATATAATTTAAAAACTGAATAATTCAAAGTTTGACATGAGATAAGAAGCCAGATTTATAATTGAATATTTTTTATCGATTTATGCTAAATTTATTAGCTTAAAATTGTTAGATGATGCATTAGATCTTGCATTTGGAACAGTATAATTTTAAATATATATTTCATTATCCTACATATTTAGGTGTAATAAATCTAATACTAAAATCAATTACGAACGTTTGATAACAATTCAGAATCGATCTCAGATTTCATATTATATCTGTTATAATAGTCAAGATAGAGAAAGTTAATTAACTTTGCAATAATGTCTAATGCGGAATGAGACTTAAACACCTACAATATCTTATGTTAGATCTATATAATAAATTAATTTTGGTCAGAGTGAAATCATTTAATCACCTAAAGCTGATTAAAGTGCTCGGTTATGAGAAACCTGCTGTTGATTTTTCCTTAAAACTAATTTTAAATAATACAAAAAATCTTACAAGAATCAATTTCGAAATAATTGTTTTTGTAGTATACAAGTAAATTACATATAATTGTACAGGTGAGATATATTTGTAAATTTATAATTATACTTCTGTTTCCTTGCTTGACTTGTTTAGCGTTGCCTCTTTGATTTTTTTGACAAAGGTACTTTTTTTCTCTTAAACATTTCTTGTTTTCGTCATGTTAAAGAGAAAGGTCTATTCAGACATGTCACATTTAAATCAAAGCAGTATTTACGTGGTCAAAAGTCACATTCTAATCAAATTTATAATTAAAATATTTTGTATTAATAACTTATCTTACTTTATAAATGATAATATTCACTTAAATTTTAAACAAAGTAGAATTAGAATCCCAGACAGTCAGACTACTTTAATTTTAATAAAATAGTAATTGTTAGTTCTATTTCAACAAAATAAATAATTCTTTCCGCAGATTGTACAGTGACAAATAGAGAACTTCACAGTCTAAGGGATAAGACCTTCCGACAGTTGCGACTGCGAGAGTTACTGCTGGAGCATTCTAGTCAATCAACGTTGGTTGTTATGTAAGAAAATTTTCACTAATATTTTCAAAAGCAATATTAAGGTAATAGTTCAAGCGTTATTTACTAGATTAAGGTTATTTTAAATATATTTGTTATAAAAACTTAAAAATTGAGGTTAAAATATTCAGACGATTCTTTCACTCTGGGAAAATATTTTTTTTGCAAAAGATACATTTTTTGTAATGAATTGCTGCTGTAAGTACGGAAATAGTTTTTGAGGTGGAAAAAAAACGATTTCCGTAAATTAAGAAAAATTACATCATTAAAACCATTTTTTTATTTAATACAGTATTTTCCCATTACTTAAGAATCGTCTGAATATTTACTTAAAAATAAATACAATAACAAAAAAATAATATTTAAAAACACCCTAACTTCGTTAAATTAGACTTGAGTTATTACGTTAACAACTCTATGAACGACGTAGTTTCAAAAGCGCGTGTAGGAAAAAAGCAGGAAATTCGTTTCATGTACACCTGCTCCTGTTTTTTGTCAGGAAAACCGATTGGTAATTGTGATCAATTTTTTTACTGATCCAGGTCACTGCCGATGCCCAGAAAAAGCGGAGTTTCCGCACCTTTGTATATGGGTTGGCTAGAAGCACTCACGAGAGATCTGCCTTCAACCTTGTTGATCCGGGGGAACCACAGCTCAGTTCTCACGTTTTATTCGTAGTATTATTAATTGTATATATAATAGTTTCGTCGAAGAGAGTGATGACATGAAACTTCGTCAACCCATTGCAATCAACTCAAACGGAATCACCTCATCCAGACTTGCATGATATCTATATTTATTTATTGACATTATTTATTTAGCTGGAGACATTTTCTGCTGGATTTCACGTCACACTTTCTTCGTTTGGCAACCGAAAAATCGTGAAAAACAAGAAATCTGTAATATCACGCAATATTCTTAGAATATTCTGAGAATAATTTGGAGAATATTCATAAATCTCTCAGAAGTGTTTTAAAATATTTCAAAATATACAAGTTTTTCAGCATATCATCATATCCTAAAAAAATATGCGAGAAATATTCTTGAAAAAATTATGGACACATACTAAAGACATTTCTAAGAACCTTTTCAAACTCGAAAAATGTTAAACATTTTTTAAAATACACTTTTTAAAACAAAATATTTTATTTCTGAGTTATAAAAAGCTTTAACATTTTTCGATTTTGAAAATGTTATAGAAATATCCTTATTATATTTCCAGAATATTTTTCAAATGTTTTTGACATAAGAAAGTATTGTGTGCTATTAGAGGTATTTTTGCGAATTGCTCAAATAATTTATTGACGAACAAATCAAAGCTGTATTAACAAAAAGTTTTTGGGCCTCATTCGACTGTTGAAAAATTGCACTTGTTCAATCCCAAATTAAAATTGAATATGATTTTTCAGCCCCTCCAAATCTATATAATATAACAATTATTGCATTGTTTTTTTAAAAAACACATTTTTTCTATTTTTTCTCATAAAACATAAGTTTTAGTTGATAAAATATAAACTTGTACATTAAACATATTTTCCTTGTTCAAATACACGTTAGTTAAACTGTAAATATTTTCATTTATATGAATTTTAAATATCTGCGTCGCATAGAGAAAATAGCCTCAGTCGATCGCTGCGCCATCTATAATTTCCTGGTTACTAATTAAACGCTTCAGAACTACAAGTCGAATAGGACTGGTATAAGCTAAACAGAATTATATATTAATATAATTAACATTTTATAATTAATTTTCAGTTTTCATTTACTAGAATTATTTTTTTATGTATTTTATTACATCTAGTCTGTAATCAATTTATGCCCTTCATACAATATATGTGTAGCAATAACTTTGCATTCGTCTGTTTATTTATTGTTTTTAAAATATTTGATACAAATGAAACTTTAAAATGTGTAATTTTTACGTCATTTATCTTTTAAGTTCATACAGAAACAAATTATATATTGATGCAAGAATAACAAATGAAAAAAAGGAATAATAAATTTGTCGACGTAAAAGTTGCCAACCGTTTTTCTACGATAGATTGAAAACGATATTATATTTTTAGTTCAACCAATCACTTTTCATTCTAACATATAATAACCGATTCCAATACCTTCATAATAAGTTGCCCCCCCCCCCATAAAAAGATTTTTTTAATTGTTATACTTTTTCGAAAAATGTTTGTATTTATATAGGCTTTTAGTCAATATATGCATTATTATTGCGATATTTATTATTCTTTCTGTGCTAAATATTGTTTATTTTCGTAATTTATTGTGGTTTATAAATATTTTTATATAATATACAAGTTTTTATTGTAAAGTATAAAACTCCTGAATCCGTTTGTTCAATTTCAGTGGATAGATTTTTCTTTGTAACAATTTCTCTTTTTAATTATACACGTTAGAAAAAAATAAATTAAGTTTTATTGTCTTTCAAAAGTAGAACATTTCAAAAATTACTTTCATTTTAATGAAATTAAAAATATGCACGTTTTAGTAACGCTAAGGATTGCAAAAATAATTCATGCGCGATTGTAAAAATAATTATTAAGCAAAATTTGTACAACAAAATTCCCGCGAACTTTACTTGCGTTATTACTAGTACAAACTGCAATGATGTTCCAGAGCTGCCATCCTACTAGCCGTTGAACTCGAACGGGCGAAAGGGAGATAAATTTTTACATATATACTGAAATAACCGTCTACGATGTGTTTTTATACAAAAAAAATGTAAATCTGATTATCAAGTGTTGCGATTGTTATCAGAATAAGGTTGATTATTATTTAAATCCACCAAATTCACTTATTGTAATTCTAATCCTTATAAAAAAAAACTTTTCGAAACATCGAAACAATAGGACACATTTCTGAAAAAACCTGGCTTTTGGTAACACTGAAACTGTCAGATATTTTTAGATTATTCATTTATTTTTGCAATTTTGGTTATATTACAGAATTAAATGTTGCATTATGTTATGAAGTTTAAAATGTTAATTTTAATTTCAATTTCAATCTCTTTTTATTCTGAATCTGCATAATCTCTATAACATTAAAAATAAAATTGCAAAATTTTATCGAAAATAAAAATTTAATTAAACACTGTAAATGATAAAAGTTTGTTTTTTCAAGTCTCTAATAAATTAAGTACAAGTTTCTCGATTTCCACGTTTTCGTGCGCTAATTTGTATTAATAAAGCTAGGGTTTTTTAGAACAATTCCAAACGAACATTTTCGTGGCATTAGAAGGCCAGATGGGGTCAATACAACCCACAAATATCTCGATTCAATAAATCACCGCGCCATTAACACTGCTCTTGTCTCTGATAACTCTGCCCTTCTACTGTTCACCGAATATTTGTATTTAATAAATAATTTTATATCAAATTATTTATGCTTCATGTAGACTTGTATGTTTTAAAGAATATTTATTAAAGATCAATAAATATTTCTTTATTATTAAATAATTTAAAGAACTATGTGATAATGCACTGAAATAAATTATCATGGTATTTGTACTTTTGCTGATAACAATTATTTTACGGGGAGAAAATAGATTGTTTGTACAATTTTTAAAAGAAAATAAAATAGAAAACATAGGTTGTAATATAAAATAAGAATGCTTATTAAAAGTTATATTTAAGGCAAATTTTAATTCCTTTATATTGTATTTAAATATATATAAACTCTTATTGTATATTATAGATTTAACAACAAAGTTTTGTTCTGTTTTTTAATGAAAAACATTGAAAGCTTATTGAGTACAAAGTTTATGCATGAACTAAAGTGGCAAAAGTTACATTACACTGGAAATTTCTGTATAACATTTATTTATTACGGTTCCTTTTGTATAGAAGGAATTTATTTAAAGAAATATGATATCTTTCATATTAAACTTTAAATAAAAATATTCAGTTACTCAAATAATTTATAGTACATATTTAACAGTATGTTTTGATGCAACTTTTAAAACCTATCATTTATATGTACTTATTAGCTAGCAAAACCAGTTTTATAACGCTTTTCTTAGAGAGATAATTGTATATAGATTGTACTTAACTTTAATATAATAATAAATAGTTTAATTACATGAGTTTCAATTTATTGTAATGCAATATGAATTTCCATCCACATTTTTATTAATACATTTATTCACATTATACAATATTTTTACAGTTATTCATTTTTATTTGATCCAGGTTCTACTATAAAAATTGCAATATTCATAATACAAAATTTTGTTATTGATATAAAAATGCTGATATAAAAAGGTTGATATAAAAATACACTTCGAGACACATGCACACCTGTGAAATCGATTAGAACATTTAAAATAACATTAGCATATATTTAAACTTATAAATCATGTAAATAATTTACTTGTTTTTTTCAAAAATGATCTCTATGATTTCGAAATTCATGAATTGGTTTATTTTGAATATCTGCGCTGCGAGTTCGACCAGTAACTACTGTAGATCTAAAAGAGAATATTTTGTTGTATAATATACAATATTTACATTAATAACTAAATGGTAAATATTTTAATTTACCATTTATTTTGTTTTCTAATTGTAAAAACATGCGTCAGTCATCAAACATGACAGACGTTGCAGAGAAATTTTATTTTTCTCTTGTTATCATTGCAAACATAAATAATTGCAATATATTACGGCACAAAAACATGTGAAGTATACAAAAA
>JABFPK010000086.1:0-20950 GCA_022817445.1 Habroteleia sp. ZL-2020
CACATGGCCTAACCCGCAGAAACTTCGAACGAAAAAGTCACAAATTACACTTGGCTCGATTCAAAAAGCTTAAGCAACATTTACGCACGAATTCATTTAGGGTTGGCACGTAATTTGTCTTCCTATTAATCCCAACTAGAAACCGTCGACATTAATTGTTTATATTGAAAATGTAGCCGTTTAAGTAGAATGAGTAGAAATTAATTACTTATCGTCCAGTCATGAAGTTATCATTAATCTTTCACCCGTGGGTTTCGGCGTTTACTTACGTAATGATACTGGCTTTATTGTATTCAATTAACAAAAAGCACACACTATTATTAGAAAAAGTAATTATCCTTTAACGAATTAACAGTACGTTTTATTACTTCAAACAAACTTTCAATAAAAGACCTTTGAGGTATTAGCATCATTTCAGTAGATACTTTCACTTAGATAATTATTGTAACATGTTCTTTTTTAAATAGCCTACGTAACAAAACTTTTTCTCCGGCAATAGTAACAAAAAAGAAAACAGCTTGGCGTGGAAAAGTATTGGCGGATTATGATTGGCATATATTTTAGCCCGGTTCATACCAAACTATAGCCTACTATCGGCCAATGATTCCCAGCCATGAGCCTATATTGAGCTATATTTTTTAACTATGGCATGAAAGGTTGACTGTCAGTCGCACTCAAAGAAAAAAATGGTTACTGTAACTATTTAGAATAATTAATAATTAATGTATTAATAATTAATAATTAAAGTGAATCTTAAATCTGACCATAATTTTATGGTTATAAATGCCATGCTAATAAAAATATGATTGAATACGAACGTAATAATTTATATATATATAAAATTTATATATGGGACATATATGTCACTTATATGACACATATATGTTCATTTTTGTATGGGAGGTACTGCAATGATATAAATGATTAAAATAACCATTATTATGATTATCATGACTATTTTTATTTCAAGTATATAAAGATGGTTATTTTAACTATATCCATATATCTCGCGGTGCGTATTCGTAGATTTATGAAATTTTTCTTTGGATTTTAATTGATAGTTTAATCGTTTTAACACAAGTAAAGTTAAAAAAAAGTAAAAAAAATTAAACACAAGACAAAAAACGCAAGATTAAAAAATGGAGTATCTTCGTTCTTTGTACATTTAAATTTTTGTTTGTAGTGGAAAAACGCAACGATAAAAAATCATAACGGAGGCAAATCAGGAATTGAGGTTTGGGGTTTTAACGCGATCTAAAAGGAAGGCATATACTATTTGCTGATACGTATATAAATCCTACATCGAAATAAGTTTAAAATCTAGGAAGGACAGGACGTATTTTCCCGACAGGAAGAGAGGAATCTCATTAATTCTGCTGCGGGTCCTGCAGACGGGGGTGTCAAAACTTTTCTCGATGTTGAAATTCAAGTTGCGTGAGTTTGTCGTCGAGGACGTCACTATAGCCGACAGTGATTCAGCCGTCCCCATATAGTAAGATCCGCGCCGGGCAAGAGCGGTCCGACTGACGTGCAAATCGCAGAGGATCAACACACAACGAAGTGTGACGTGGAAATTAGATTTCGGGATAAATTGCAGTCCGGGTGTTATTCAATGGATTCTCGTTTATAGTCGATCATAGAGTGTCGTCAAAGTTCGTAACTCGAACCGTCTGATCATACGTTGTTCAATGAAAATCACGTATATATAAGATTAAGCATTTACTACTCTTTACGCTCGGCATTAAATTAACGCTCTTGACATATGTTAACGAAACAAACTGCATTTCAAAGTTTCGGCAGACTGGCTCCCGCGAAAGCGATGTATTAGAAATTCGTTTATAATTTAAATGAGTTGCGGTATTTTTGGAAGAATTCACTAGCGAGCTGGAGGGAGGGGACAAAATTTAACCTAGTTCGCAACGTCGTTTATTTTGTCATGAATAAATGAGATTTTCGTTATACAATCGAATTTAGTTTTCGCGAGGAACAAAAATGCCTTCGCAAAGGACTCGTTGATTAAATATCAACGTAAGATGGATTCTTTTTTTATTTTCTTTTTTTTTTTTTGAAATAACTGAAAATGAGTTGCGTCTACGGAAAACAAAGTTCGCAAACAAAGCACGATAACCGAAATAACTTGTGCCGCAAACCATTGCTCCTTAATCTCGTACAAATTACGCAGCTCCGAAACTAATACAAGAGTCTAAACAACAAACCTCATATTTTCATGGATTTTACACTAAGTATCTACACCATAAAATATCCCAAATGAAATTGAGCAGCTGTGCAAACGTCGGTAACTTTGTATGGTTTTCTCGATTAAGACAGAATCGTGTTCGGCTACTCTCAAGGTCTCGTTGGCAGCACGTGCAATTAGATTTGTTTACAACGTGGCGAGAGAGCGTGCTCCTTACTTCGGTCGCTTTATAATGCCCGGCTTCTAGCCGCAATCGATTCCCCAGTAGATACCATATCTTGAAATCAATTTAGTTCGTTAATCCACAATACTCTTCCCACAATGCAATTTCAAGTCTTACAAGACGATGTTTTGTACCGAATTGCAATGTATTGCGGAGATGGCAAACAGTAATTATTACTTTTGAACTAATATTATATATAATACATAAAATTAATATGATTTATATATACGCTTTAAAAAGTAAAATTGAAAAGGGAATGTTGAATTATATATAACGTAATTATGAATTCGTAGAAGAAAAAGTATAATTAACTGCTCCTTTTGCAAAATCAGAAAGACAATTTTAAACTTTTAAATTGCGAACGTTTAATATATAAATCATGCTGTATATTCATTTAAGTCAAAAAAGAGATTACAAATTTGACTTTTGCCCATTTAGGTAAAGTTCAAAATATCTTTACTTAAGTAATTTAATTTGGTAAAAAATATTACGTAATAAAAATTAATTTATTTCAAGACAGAGAATAAACTGCTTTTAAAACATTCCAGTGGCAACGTTTTTAATTACAAATATAAATAATTAATTTATATTTCTCATATTATTACTAATTTATATCTAAAAGAAACATTCATAAAATATTATAGACACATCTTGTAATAAAAGATACGATCATTTGAAATTCCACTTCTATTTAACAAGCGAATAACATTGGTTATCAATTTTAAACTTAAGTGGTAACCGTTGAAAGAACATTTATGAAAACCAATTAGAATTTAAAGGTCTTATCATTTCATCAAATTTAATCATGAGATATATTTCCTATAAAAAAGCAATATATTAGTTTTACAACAGTATTTGTTCGGTTATAAAGTCACGACACGTTATAAAGTAATAGCAGTCATTTTATTGTAGAAAAATTTAAATATGCTTATTAAATAACAATGGCCTTATAGAGAATTAAATTACATTCACATTTATTTTGATATACAAATGGAACAAACTTTGTATACAATAGCGGTAAATTGCTTTCAATTGCATAAAAATAATTACAATTCACAATTTTTATTCGCGAAACGCTAAGAGGATAAGCTACTGGCGGGGGTCGAATGGACAATGAGTCATCGACGGCCAGTAGTAATGATAATTGAAACGCGCAGTATCGTTCGGAATGCATGAATGCAGGTATGCGTGTATCGAACATGCGAAACCGCGGCACGTAAGTATTCACTGTTATTCACAAACGATAAATCCTATCAATTGCAAGCTTCGTACGTACGCTGCGTGAAAGCCATCGTTCATATTTTCTGGTACACCGAGAAAAAAATACATAAAGATTATTAACTTTGTTAGGACATTTTGTTTATACTTTCCGAAATCCAAAAATTACTATCTTGTCTTGTAAAAGGTTGGATTGTATTCTCAATTATATTGAACATAGTATAAACTGTTTTTATTAGATAAATAGTATTTTTTGACTTTGAAAAATATTCACGCGATGATTTATTTATTTGTTTTCAGTGTACGAATTCTTTTGTATGCATGGATATTGTGGCATAATATTTTTTGCACATTATAAATATGATTTCGATTTTTGTTTTTAAATTATTATTATTATAGTAAATTATTATGATCTGGAAATATTCACCTTTGTTATGCTGAAGATCTTTTTTTTTTTTTGAATATTTTTGAAATATAGTGTGTAATTCGGATTAAATATAGAAAAGAAAGTTAATTTTTTAAATAAAAATATTTGAATCACAATTGATTGCCATCAAAAATTATATGTAACTCATTTGCGTAATCGTCCGAATAGGCCGTCAAGGAATTCGTCGCTCAACCACTTTTTGAAACGTTTTATTTGGCGTATTTAATTTTTGTTCCTCAACTACTTCCATTATGTTCTATTATAAAAAACACTGTGCTTAATTCGGGTGAAAATTAGTGAATTCAGATCGGACTACTGGCAACAATTTTCTACATATTTTTCAGATTTATATGCAGTTAATTTTTAAAAATGTTTGATGAACTTAATCGTCGCAGGGTTGCGTGCAATTATTCTATGAACTAACAAAAACTCTTGAATGTAAAATTAGCAACGAACAATTTGATCTGAAACAAAAAAAAACGCGCACGATGAAATTTAATTTGAAATCTGAGAAATTGCATTCCACCGCTGCATTCATTAAATTCATATTATCATCCTTAGAATGATAAATTGCAATCGTTGCGTCTATTACCCAGCAGTTTATCGGCTCCAGATTGTCGCCGGTTTGAAAGAATGCAAACAAATTTCCGATAATTCCGAAAGTTTGGACAAATTTTTTGCACGATTATTTTCGACGTTCCACTTTTTTCATCCCTCGTCACGGAAATTGTGTTTTCAAAGCCTGCATTTCACTATCACGGAATGTAGCGGACAGTTATCATTTTTTATCTCACTGTTGGCAATACTCCGGTCTACTGGGAATCGATTAATCGGCCCACCTGCGATTTCCGGTCGAACGGCCGAGCGTGGCGTAACCCAATCAGAGACGGCGAGCGTTAATTTAACGCCACGCTTTAGGGAAATCCGCTTTTTGCAAAGCTGCACTCAATTGCTACGTCAAATCGGTAAGGGACCATAGTATGCGATTATTACGCTTACTTTTTCAGTCCAAACTTATACTAATGCTTAAAAAGCTTCCGGTTTAATAAAAGAGTAATAAAATCCTTGCATGATGAATTATGATTTGATAATAGTTTAATAATAAGCTTAATTAATGAACAATACAAACAGAAATTATGAAATGATAATGCGAAGAATATATTTACGTGAATCAAAATTTTCTTACAGCATATATATTTTTAACGACCATTTAAATTTTTTAGTAATTTTATGAGTAATATTTGAATGTTCGTTTGAATAATTTATACAGAAAAAAACAATTTGTACATCTTGAAAGCAAATCCTATTCCTATTACTATATATATAATAAATAATAAATCTTACACAAAGGAATATTGTCTGCAAAAGAAACAAAGAATGACTTAGAATAAGGTATTTCGCAAGAAAAGACATCGATATATGGCTAGATATTAAAAAAGAAATTTATGAATCTCATTTTTTTAATCCTATTGAACTGTAAATATTTTTTTATTCATTAATTATAACAAAAAATTATAAATTACATATTTTTGATAATTAATAATTATAATAAATATAATAAATAATATATTTCAAATTAATTGGCATTGTTTTTGTAAATTTAAAAAAAACTGAAAAAAGACGAGTTATTTGTATCCACAACACGATATAAACTATCAAAACATTTTCTTCGGACGTCTCACTTATACAATAAGGTAGTACTTTAACCCGAGAATAAGGTAAACCAACTATTTTCTCTTTTTATTCTTTTCCCCTATTATTTTATATCTTTTCTTTTAACTCATGTTCCAAATATAAGAATGTTACAACACAAACAAAAATCGCACAACCATGGCTAAAGTACAATTTATTGCATCTGTGCCAAAAGTCAGCTGCGACGATGGCTGCAAAACCTACAAGCGAGTACACAGCAGTTAAACAAAAAGATCGAAGCAAGTAAAACAAGCGAATAAGAGAAGAGTGTCATTTCGGGCGCGCAACTCGAATAATTCAGTGTAATTTTGAAATTCCCTGCGTTGGCCAAGAACATCTTCCATTCTCAAGATTCAATAAATAAACGGTGCTCCAGCTCGGGCCGAGAAAAATCGTGGTCACTCGAGCGTGTCACTGAGTCTCGCTCAATTTGTCGCGCAGTCTGCAACGCGGTGCTTCTTTCCTGAGCTAGATTTTTCGTTTTCGCGAGGAGGAGTCGCGTGATAAAGTCCACGTAGAAAAGCAAACAAGACAAAACGTTGAATATTTGAAAATGATACGAGAATGCTGGACTTTTTGGTGGCAAATTCGGCATGAGTAAATATCCGTTGAATATTTGTTTCCGAGCCTTTGTGAAATTTAGTCTCTAAAAAACTCTGAAAAATGATCTGAACATTTTTATAGATACTTTCGAAAACTTTGTAATTTCTCGTTTTAATAATTCAGATTATTTCAAGGTTTTTATTATTTTAAAATTAAAAGAAAACAAGTGGGAGAGAGAAGGAGAAAGAGAGAGAGAACAGCAGCAGACCTCTGCTGAATTTAATAATGAGAAAATGAAACTTATTGAAATTGTGCATTCTGGCTACATTTTCAATTTATATTTCGACCTTATCCTCCATGGCAGTGACCATGAGTGTAAAGCATGGCGTCGAAGTGGGCCCCATTAGAAATACTGCCTTGTCAGGGTATCCATGAATTTTTGCTAAGATAGAATTTTCCAAAATTATATACCATTTTACTTTTACGGATATGAATTTTTGAATAGGAAACTAATGGCTTTCTACGCGCCTGATATATTTTAAAACAAAAAAACAAACCTTTTCGCAAAACAATTGAAAAAAGATTTAAACTGAAAGAGAGAAACCATAGAACTCTTTTTTGCGAACATTTTTTAAATTTGTGTCAGAATTTTTACAAAGTTTTTGTATTATTACTTTTACAGTTTGTCAGATTTGTTACCAAAGTTCACAATTGTTTTTTTTTTTTTGAGTTCAACGGAAACTTTTTCAAAGATTTTCAGATCACATTTCAGAGATTTTCATAGAATTGTTTTACAATGGAGTTGAATCGCAACTAAAGAGAACGTGCAAAATTGATGCCGTGGGCATAAGTGTTCGGCTTTCACGTTAAATTTCGAACCCTCGCCGGTCGACGAAATTGCATTAAATCCACTCCGATACCCCCAGTCAAAACTCCAATTTAAAACTTCCCGGCGGACAGTTCGGGCAATTAAAAGCATCCCGTAATCTTGACCAATGGAGCTTTCCCTCGAATAAACAGCTCGTCACGTCGTCGATAATTGCCGAAGTTACGATATTTTTCGTCTGGAATTTCGCACGTCCGTTACACGTCCGGATTCAAAATGAAATCCGGACGTCTTGCTCGAGATATCGAAATACTTTCGCATTCCGAACGCAACTACGGGATCCGAGAAGTTCGGTTCGCGAAGTTCGTTTTTTCCATTGGAATAGCACGTACGCGAGAGAGACGCCGCGCTTTTGATTTACCTTCAACAAATTAATGACATTCCAACGAGAAAGACCCCCGTCTTTTTTCCATCCAGAAATTTTCTATTCGCTCGACGCGGCAGTCAAATCACTCCGACAAGAGAAAGAAAAATATTTTAGTTGTAGAAATGAGAATTTGAAATAGCGACGCGCGGAAGGGGCTTAAAATACGACGTTTATGAAGCTTTCTTCTTCATTCTCATTTTCAATTCTGTCCACATGATTTATAGAGTGATTCTAACATTTCAAATGTAAGGACAATGAATTCTTAAAAGGTTTTATGATTTTTCGAGTCTCTAAAAGATCGGCGAACATCCACATCCCCCGACAAACAAAGGAGAAAAGAATCCCTCTAGTTTGCTCCATAATTAAACACGGACAAATTTTCGCCCTCTTCGGTGTCTTCCACGTTCACGTCGATTTCGAGCCAAATAAATAAAATAACTAGCATTGTTGATGCGTGATTCTAGCGAATTCAAAAAACACATTCTTTGCAAATACTTTGCAAATTCCAAAATGGCATTCGTTTCAGTTATTACCGGGCTGCGCGAACAATGAAAAACAAAGTAATGTGAGCTGAATTTCAGAAACGGAAAACGGCAACACAGTCATTCCGACAATTTGTTTGTTTATAAAAATCCTTTGACGAATGAATAAGCGGCTTCGTATAGAATCTTATTTGTGCGCCAATCTAACTCGTGTTTGTGGCACACGAGCAACCGACGATAGTTTAATAGTACAGTGACGGTATTACAACGTTGAACGTGCTTAAGTGTAATAGCGCCCTCATACTTACTGTCACACTATGTCGTGTATTTCATTTTCGCCCCGTACATTCTAGTTTAAGACGTACTAATAGCAATTAAACCGTAATAGCTTTAATAACCTCACTCTCTCATAAATACATTTACGTAACATTTAATAACTTGTTATTCAAGCTTTTTCTTATTTCCATCGCATATGCATTTGGAACGCAACGACCCCCAAACTGGCAAAATCAAACATTTGCAAATTCGCAAATGTTAATTTTCTACTTTGTTTCATTTACTAAAATAACAAAAGTTTTTCACGAAAACTGACATGTTTCAATCGAATTGAATATCCAAAGATCAAACGAACAATATACGATTTATATATGTTTAAAAGTAGCCAAAATAATCCAGCGTTTGGACGGTTCATAAATATTTAGACTAAATTCAATTTTAAATTAATTCCTGACACAGTGATAAGTGGGAATTAATACCCCGCTTAAATTTAATACTAGGTTATATCTCGAATAATAATAATAAGTTCTAATTTAATCGGAGAATCTTGATCGCGACCGAAATGATGTTTATTCAATTATTCATAGACAATTTGAAATGAAAAAATAAAAAGGAATCAATGCCGGTGCATTTAAAAGGAGTGCCAATATAATGTTAAGATAAATGTAGCAGTGGAACAAAACAGTTTTGTACAATTTTATTCAATCGGTCAACTTATAAGCACCACGATATCGTTTGCAAGGGAAGCGTCTGCTTAAACAGGTAACGTGTTTTAGGGATACTAACAGTCAAATAACAAAGTCTGGCGTACTGAAACGAATCGATGCGGGCTCGCTGAATTCGTTGTCGTTTAACTTTGGAATCCGCAACACATACACGTACGTTTCTCCCTGGGAGATACTCCGTAGCAGTCGAAGACGCGCTTCGTAGGATGTGTGATAGAAGTGAAAATCCCAAAGAGCAAAGCCCGATAAGACGCTCTCATACCTCATTCTCGCGCCGTTCGCCCATGAGTCGACGAGAATCATCGGACATAAAAGTCCGTGCTCCTTGGCAGAGACAGTGGCTTGCCGGGCGTGACCTATCTATGCCGTAATATCGTTAGCGAACTTGTAACACTCGCTTTTGGCCATAATCCATAAACTATCAACTCATCGCCGTATGAACTTGCCAACTGTATCTATGACTATAGTTTACGAGATCACGGTCCCGCGCCAGCGAGCATCGTCATACATAAATGTACCTGCGCTCGTACATGCGAGCATTTACAGACCCACGTACTCACATTTTCTCACATATGCACACGTATATACGTAGACACGTTGGAGAATATTCATTCAGCAGTTAACATGCATCGGAACTCCACTGCTGATTCAATCACCTGGAGTTAACTTCCAAGTCAATGTACCACAATTTCGACCAACAATGCACAACAATATTAACCAATATGAACTGGATGTGTTACAAACGTCCAGGCAAATGATTGGTTTGTATTTTGCGATCATATTGTGCAATAGAAAGACAATTTGTGATTAGGCAAGACGAAAGCGGAACGAAATTGTTGCCTTTAAATTTTGGCATTGACGTGATTTGAGAATTGCTGTAGACGCGAGGTACAAAACATGTAGTGAATTATGATGATAATATTATGTAAGTTTTATACAATAGTCAATAACTGTTACTTGTATTCAAAATACTCTTGTTAAATGACAATAAAGTGATGATAAATAAATGTAATAGAATATATATATTATATATATTCTATTAATATATATTAATTTCTTCGGCATACCAATATCATCATTTTGATATGTAAATTATTAATATTAATTATAATTGTAATTAAGTATTCTTAAATTCGAAATTATTTTCTGAATCAAAGCAAATAATAAATATTTAAATATTGATATTTACTTTTTTTTGACATTCGCTTTGTAAAGATCTTATATAACGACATATTACAGTAAATATTTAATATAATATGTTTCATGCAGTATAACATTTTGTTGATCAAATAGAAAGACACAGAGATCGTTGATCGTTTGAAAAAAGAGATAAACATCGATACATATCACAATTGCAACGACAAGTTATTGTACATTAAAATTGTTACGGATTTATATAAATAATTTGTTAAGACGTTGAGTAAGGGTGCAATCATGACGTCACTGTTGCTGCATTCAATCCATAAATTCTAAATGTTAATCATATGTTATGTCGAAATGTGTTACGTGATGCAGAGTACCTCGTACAATTTCGACCTAAAACATAAGACGATATTGGATTATTTGGACTGGTGTCTAGGCGCTTGGTGGGAGCGTCGTACGTGATGGCAGAGAATTTGGCAAGACGTCGAGAAATCGAATTTTTGTTGGGCAAACCGTATGCATTCTTATATCGATTTTTTTAGGAACTTGCTTCTGCGTAAGCTGATGAGAAGGATTCTTTTAATGTAAGTCCAGATGAGATTCCCGAAATTGGATTATTTAAAAGATTCGAAATACACATGCATTCGGGCATTCATTGTTTTCTCAAAAAAAAAATACTTTACTTTTCAGTTTTTCTGAATTGCTTTATGCAAACGAAGTTGTTAACTTAATTTAAACTGCATCTGATTGCATAAGTTGAAAGACCAGTTCACAGTTTAAGACCAATGTATCATTTTTCCGTGGCATGGCGATTCGACTCTTCCATTTACTTGTCGAATTAATTAATAAATAAGTTCACGTTATTTTGACGCACAAATCTTCATGTCATTTACATAGTACAAACGTGCACGTAGAATTTCATATAGATGCCATCGCGCGTTCCCAAGTCAATAGACCAATATCGAATTCTCTCGAGAATTCCATCCAGACTCCAATATGAATTTCCATGTAAATTTGTTTAAATTAGCTTCTAAATGGGGGTCCATGTAAATTCCATTACACACTTGCAATACAATTTTTAAACTTGGAAACGGAGGGTACCTTACACGTCAATATCAGCTACGGAACTGAAACGAAGCACACCCTACCCAGTTTCCAGACGAACTCTCCCTACGATTCTCGCTGTTATACGTCCATAAGAGAAAATGATAATTCATATACCAGTCGAAGAAAGAGCTGCGAGACGGCGATTGCAAATACACGATAAGAAAGCTATTACTGCGAACTATCTCTGCACCAACGATAGACTGCATCGCTGTAAAACTGCAAGATTAATACCGTGTAACTCATACATTGTCTCTTCGTTTCGTGAATATAAGGCACTTTTATCGCCGTCGCGGCTTATCCCCTTAGGTGAACATCGCATTTGACACAATATAGATAACGCTGTCCGAATGCTACGCTATTCTTTGTTGACAAATTGAAAGACATCAGCTTAGTCTATTTTTCTTCTTTCGTTCGTAGATTTCTTTAGGTCCTCCTAAAATTATATAGCATTTTACTTAGATTAATATCAAAAAACAAGAAAAACTCCATAACCAATATTACTTAATTAATTGTAGGCATTGAATATCATATTTATCAATGAATAATTGTGTCTCGTAAAGTAGATTATGTATTGCACCTTTAAAAATTTACACGAGGCGCAGTTTTAATCAAACACATTTCCTGATTTGTAAAAGGAAATGATAAATAAAAAGAAAGTTGAACTTTCCAATCTAAATGAATTTAAATTTAACTTTATTTCCAATTTAATAACCCATGTAAAAATGAGCATATATGCTGTCAAATATGTGGCATATACATACCATATATGTCCCACATATAAGTTTTTACATGGGAATATATTAATATAATATATAAATAGTATATATTATATAGAATATGCAATTGCTAATATATTATACCAAAAGGAAATTTAATAATAAACGAATCTAATTGAATCAATTAAATTATTTAATTTTTTTAGGAATTAGAATACAGGGATCGACATTACCTACAGCCGTCATATTACTTAACATAATTTTGTATGACTGAAATTGTAATACATGATAAGACTTAAATAAGAATTAAGGTTATAGACATAAAATGGAAAATATGTATAAATTTATTAATATTAATATTATTATTAATATTAATTAATATTATCGTTTGCATTAAAATGTAAGTACGTTTGTTTGTTCTACAAAATTTCACAGCGACATATTTTTTCGGTTTCTTTAATTTATTTTACTGTTTAGAGAAAGTTATCTTCCTGTCTTATATTCGCATAAGTTTTAAACAAATTTCGGAACATCATCCTACTGTTTGATGAAAAGTGGAAATATTTCCAAAAAATTGCGTAAACTGTGACGTAAAAAGTATACTTCCTTTAAAGAGATATGATTTTATTATCTTTTAAAAAATCCTTTGTGTCTAAAACATGTTTTTTAATATATTTCGAAAATTTCATCCTCTGAAACACCTCATTAATCTGTTATATGATGTTTTTTTTATTCAGTTATAAAAAGTTTCTTTATTCAGAATCAGAAAAAATTGACAAAATGAACGGAAAGCGAGTTAACGAAGCACAGTTTTTTTCGAATAATAATAATTAGTTGATCGGAAATTCGATTATCTCGAGATTTCTCGAGCAATCTTGTTCTTGCGTTATGCCTTTTTGCTTGGCAAATTTGATTAAACTTATACATTAGAAGACTTTTTTGATTTGGCAACATAGCAGACACAGCTGTTCAGAGCAACAGCCAGATAACGAAATCCACGCAAAGACCTTTTGGTTGCTTTGTTTCATACAAAATATTGGATTTCAAGCCATGCGTGCTAACGAGGCAACTGGCAAAAAAGCGCGAAAGATTACAAGGGATTGTAATAAATTACCGGAGGCGCGCTCGCCGTAGCCGTGCATGCTTAGGTGTCGCCGGTAAAGCCGCACACAAAACGCGCCGTCTCTGTTATCCTCTTTACCCTCGTCATCCCTCGTCTCCCGGCACTGACGAAATGCACGCGCCGTTTTCATTTTTATGAAAACTCGTAAAGCTCCCACCTGCCTGACATTGCCTTAATGACATTGCAAATCTCCCGTGTTGTGTTTCTCCACATCCAATTACATCAGAGGCAAAAACCCTTATAGCTTTGTAGCAAAAAATTTTTGGATTCAAGTGGAGCTTTACCCCAAGTGATCATTCGTTGATTATACAGATTTTTAACCGGTTTTTGCTCATCACTCGTGACGTTGTTATTTGTTTGACAAATCTCAAACTTTAATCGTAGTCTCATTGGACAACGGAAGCAAATTTTGTTCCTTCCACGCGAACATCATTCAAATTTCACAAAGACAAAGAAGTAAATTCCGTACGTTTTGTCAGATTAAAGAGAAATTAAAACAATGTTAAAAATTAATACGAATAGCTTGCTGTGCGGGATTATTTTAAAATAAACGGGACGTAAGTTTAATTTAATATACACCGAAAAAGATTATATGGAAAATTACGGTGATGGTCGCTGACAAAGAGTAATCAGTGATAAGTGTAGTAAATTTACATTGAAAATGTTAATGCACAAATCGTGGATTCGATTTAATACACTTTTAACGAAAATTAATATAACTTGATATTTTGTTGCCGTTTGGCATCATTCAAAATATTCATTACCACATCTATGTTTCTCATTAAAATTGTAGTTACATACGTAAATATATTAATTAATATTAGGAAATTAATTAAATTAATGTATTTAATATTAGACATATTTGGTTAGATGCAAACTTTGTAAATAGTGTTCATGCGCAATAACAGAAATTGCATTCAATTTTATATAATTTTACCTAATCGTAATACTTTCTTCAACGTGTATTTTTACAAAAAAGTTTCAAAGAATACATGTCATAATGTGAAATCGTGAAAAATGTAATATAAAATACATTTATAAAGTAAATTTACACGCTTTATATTAAATTTTCTGTAATATTTGTGAAATTACTTATGTAACGTATGTTACTATTTGCACATAACTGTAATTGTGTTATTTTACCTCAACAAATATAGGAAAACGTGTAAAATTGCATATATTTGTCTCCAGACTATAACTTTTACAATATATTACCACATTTTCCGATCAGTGTTGCAATTAAAACAATATTTAATTTGTAATCTCGATAAATATCTTTCCTACAACCAAATGCAATCGATAAATGACAAAGATCAAAAGTTGTGATTGAAATTATTTATAATATTCCATCGACCGTTGTTAAAATTCAATTTCGCAGATTACTTTATTTCCGAGTGCACAAACTTGACCATCAAAACAGATATCACTTTTAAATATTAAAATTGAAAGAACTCAATCGTTTTTAATTTCCACCAAAAAATCAATCGAATTACAATATCGTCAGTTAAAAAATTCACCGTGAAAAGTTCAAGAGTTAATCTCGTTGAAACGCCAGAAACTCAATATGCCATCATCGGCGTGTCAATACTAATGCAAACTCGATAGTTATGCAACAATAAAAATGCACGCTTTTCTTTCTTACGGGAGTATAGCGATATTTTTGACGGATCTGCTTTTTGTTGGAAGCAACAGGTCGAAAGGCAGCGTTCCATTCGACTGCACTATGCATCATACCTCAAATTAATTATCTGAATTCCGTTTGATAAGTTGAACGCCATTTGAAAAATATGATCCACAAAAAAAGTCGGCCAGAGCGATATCATACTGCGATATATATTGTGTATTACGTCTCGAAAGTTACCAACTTTATTGATTAAAAGTTCGCGACCGATACTCATTGCCGTCACGACGAAAAAATAAGCAATAACCATCCGTGTCCAATTTTATTTGATACCTTCATTCGTAGCTTTATGTTAAAGCTAAAATTCGCAAGTGTTGCGATACAATGCGATACAATTTTATTACCGTATAAATGAACATATAAAATAGTAAATTATGATGAATTAGAAAATAAAACTTCGATCAATAGTAGGCTTTCAATAAAAAGGTAACAAGGTGTAAAGTCGTTCCACGTTTTAAATTAACTTTGTATAAAGTGCATCAATTTATTCGACACATTTTACCAGAGAATTGACAATTTTTTAATTTGAACTACGTTAGATTCGTTATAATCGACTGCTATCATATTGAAACATGTGCTTTGAGGTTACGTGTCAAAGTTTAAGTATTTTCAACGAAGGTTACAAACATGGATGAAAAAAGGAATACAAAGCAATCGAGATGAAGTACGATCAAAGTCACACGCTACGAATAAAATTAATAATAACAATTGCACAATGGAAACCGACGCGTTCGACATCGTGTTACTTTGAGGTTAACTTTTCAATTAAGTGGAAACAAGTTCGCGGAAGGCATATCTTTGGCTATAATAATTAGTCACAAGCGTTTGAAAATAATCTTTATTTTGAGGTACGCGACGATTACTTTGGAACGATTACGTGGAATCGAACCGAGCATCGGCAAAGTGGAAACTGAATTTGAAACTAAAATGTCTCATCAAAGCAAAGAAAGAATCAATTTAGCTTTCGCGAGATGTTTTTACGCAGGCCAGGAGAGGAAATTACAATAATACCCCATCAAATGAAGCACGGAGATCAGGAGATCAACTCTGGCTGGAAATCGAGACGGTGTCCCCTCTTTTTCATTCGGGAAACGGGAGTCCCCTTGCGGGTGCACTTAGCGTGGCTTGGCGAATAAACGAATGAATCGTCGCTTCTTTATGCAAACTCGCATTTAATTTGGGACCGAAATAGAAAAGCATTAATTTCGCATGCAAATACACGAACGATGGCGGCAGCAAAATCTTTGCGGCTGCTTTGAGAGCAATGCCGAGGGGAAAGCCGGTTGGAACGAGAAACTAATGAGCTGAGACAGCGCACGCGTCCTCTCGTTGCTTTCCCATTGACTCGAGCTTTCATGACATAATCAAGATGTTTGTTGGTGTCGACGTGAAATAAGCCTAAGGACCCCAACCGGTCTGCCGCTCAAAAGAAATTATTCGCATTTGCCTCCCCGGCTGAGCTAGAAGCTTTCAACGAAACATTCGACTGAATCCCAATTCACTGCTTTCTTTCTCTATCCCGCGACTGTTAAATTTTGTTTTAACGCCGACATCACGACGGTGCCATATCGAAATCGTCCGACATCCGAAGCTTTATTCATTCAGCCTGGATACCGGCATTAGCCGTGGAATTGCACCGCTGGATCATAACGTCGATTTTAACAAACAGAATATTCTTTTCTTCTTTTCTCCTTCGAAATTTGCAGGTTATGTTCGTCATCGATGTGGACTGCTCTCGAGGATTATTGGGATTATGATGTTCCGCTGTCGGCGTGGTTTTGTTTTTCCGGAAGATCGAATTTGAATTGCGTTATGAAACAGATGAGATTTTCAAGTGGACAACGCAAGACTTAATACACAGTAAACTATACTTTTGCAATAGTTGCCTCGTTTTCCGGCATGGGTAGAAGTTCACAAAATACTTACTCGTTCAAATCAATTTTAAAGCGATTTACATGAACAGCTCGTTGTGACTATTTTATACAAATAAAATAAAACGTAACAATGTTTACTGTATATAATAGATTGTGAATTGATTAAAATTAATATATAAATATGGTGCCTTCCCGCGTAGAAAAAAGTAGTCTGGTGAAAATCTGGATAAGTCTGCATCATGATCGAGTTCCAGACTGTCTTTAGTCTGGCCGCCCATAGTCCTGTCCGTGTAGAAATATATAAATGGCCCAGTACTGGCCCACTTCTAATAACCGCGTAACAAGCGTTATCTAACCGCAGGAGTGAAACGCAATGGGATGCAGTCCCAATACTATAAACAACGGTTACAATAATCAACACTGGCACAATATTGTGACAGTGTTATCCCAACGCTCGGCTCACAAAAGAAAATTATCGCCAGTTTAATGGTTGCGACGGTGCTGGAGATTTAATTTGCCAGCACTGGCCCGACGGATAAATATTGACGGTTATTATCTAATGCTGTTCCAACGTTGGGTTGTTTGTTTGGGTTGGTTAACGGTAGATTTTTCTACATGGATGCCAGACTAATGAAGTCTGGCGATCCAGATTCATTTCAGACTATAGAAGTCTGCACCGCCAGACTTGTTTGGAAAAATTAACATTTATTAAAAAATAGCATGCCAGACTTTGGTAGTCTGGCAGGAGTATGGACCGCTGGACTACCGTTCAAAAATGGAAAGTCTGGAACTCGATCATGAGCCAGCCCTAGTAGAAATTCTAGAATTTGATCGGACTGTGACTATGGGTGTAACGCATGGGGTTGATATGGCCCCGATCAGAAACGCTGCCCTATCGGGGCCATATCGACGCCGTTCGTTACACCCATGGTCACAGTCCGATCAATTTCTACTAGGGAGACTTGGCCAGACTTGACTAGACTTTTGCCAGACATATTTTTTTCCCGCGTTGTTATAAAAAATAGTTTTGTATTTACACTTGTATCAAATTTAATCCAAACCTTTTCATAATTCAATATTCCTTCAAATTATAATTATATAAATTTAACTGATCATGGACTATTCTTTTTAATGGCGTTTCAAAAATGATTGAATCATAATTTTTGCAAGTCAGTACCACTCAATTTAAATTATAACATAAATTTGAATACGTGCTCCGTTATTCTCCTTAATGCACTTAAGGGATTACTAAATATGATTCTAAATATAATAAATTTGCATCATTTCAACTCACCTATAAAGGATTATCTAAATTTGCATCCACCTAAGTTATTATTATGCATCGATTCAGTTCAAATGAAGCAGCCTTTTAAGCTCAATATGTTGTTTAGCTACATCTGTCTACAAATGGTGCAAACACTGCTTCCATCAATTATGTGTTTACTGTGCTTCGCTTGCTCTTTAGTTGCATAGATTCAAAACTAACCACATACAATTAGTCGCCAAATGATTTTCAATTGACCAACTTCGATTTTCGAACAAAAATAAATAACTGACGACAGTCCAAACGCATCAATTCGAACTAACGAGATTTCAATTTTCGGAAAGTGCGGAGAACGGTAATTTATGCAAAAGCGAGGGAAAATAAAATCCGCAGTTAAATTGAAGAAAATAATTGAACTGAGATGCTCCTTTTTGAGGCGGTCTTAGGCGTGTAGCGATGACGACTTTTCACGCGCGGCTCAGATTGTTTAACGTCCCACAGCGTCCGGCGTATCGCGTTTATGAGCTCACGGTCCCGTAACTGCCGGATCTGAAAGACGAAAAGGCGTCCAACTAAAGCAAGTCAGCAATTGCGCGACCTAACAAACACCCATAAAACACTTTATGGAGTTCTGACCTACGACCGCGCCAGTCGTTTTCATTCCCTCGGTATCCGGGATGATGTGGGACGATTATTTGACTGATAGTCAAGATGATATGATTTCCCATAAAGCGATTTGCAAGAAACGCTATCAACGTTTTTTTCTTTAGTCGTTTGCCTTTTTTGCCGTAGCCGTTTTACCCAACATACGACGCCCCTTCAATTTCAGTGCGATCTCGAGTTGATTTAAAGTGAATCGTAAAACTTGAGCATAAAAATCAGCCACTGCTGAATTTTCCTTTTCCCTTTTTTTTCCTCTTTTTAATTATAATTTCACTACTCGAGATGCTCGACGCGAATTTCCAATCGAACGGCAGTAAATAAACCAATCAAAACTGAATGTCGAAATTGGCTGTTGAATGAGTTTCCTCTGCAAATGTATTAATAACGAACTCACTTTGAGGTTAGAATTCTAACCGGAATTAATATGCCAGTTGGCGTATGTCTTCGATTCGTTTAATTTTCATCCGCGTCTGAGATCTCCTGCTTACAGGAGACACGAAACACGTAAGTATAGAAAGCCAAGCTCTTACCGATTATCGCTAAATAGTTTCGAAAGCTCTCCGAAATCCATCCGTCAGATGGAAACATGCGAGTCTGCCAAACGGAAGGCGACAAGGAAGACGGAATAGTGTTTGTGTAAAACGCATATATCCTGGACTCGGCAATGTTAAATGAATCACGGCTTACTATAAATGACGATCAGTCGCCGATAAAGGTACCATTATCGCTCGCGCAACGCTCTGACGATTATCGAATAATTGTTTGACTACGAAACCGAAATACTTGAAGCATATCGATCAAAATCGCAACGCAAAACAATTCATTCTTTTCATTTTAATCATCGAATATTTAAACTGTTGAACGCAATAAACTTTATTATATCTATAATTCCACAGAAACTCTGTTTTATTTTAAAACGAATTTATTTCATCCCAAAGAAAATATCTTGATTGAAAACCATTTTCTCAAAGTTCTTTTCGTTGCTGTATGGAGAATCGATAGAATGATTTCAGGTGAAAAAGTTTTATCTTTTGTTTCCATTAATTACGAGTCGGAGGTAAAGCTTAACGAGTATATATAGGCTTTGCTTACGAAAACCAAACCTTTGAAGATAATTGCGAGCCCTTCTGTGAAGAATTGGCGATGAATGGGCGTTGTAAAAAAGATACCACCGCTGGAGGAGGGGTAGCGCGGCCGTATATATTAATTTGGCCTCTACAATACACATTCATATGGTGGAATTCATACACTGTCAGAAACAGTGCAGACTCAACTGAATAGATAGACGTTATGGATGTCATATGAGAACTGAAACGGAAGGAGGGGGGAGCTGCATACGTCTCGCAATATCGTGGCACGGTTTACGTATAGCTATGATTTCGCGAGGCATACAGTTCTGTGAGGACTACAGAAACTTGCCTCGCACGTTATCATGACGTAACGTCCTGCCAGAGAACACGCATTGCAACCGATGGTATTCCTCTTGCCCTAAAGACTCAAGTCATTACGGATGGTCGATATCATGTTCGTGTTGATGACATTCATATCCCATGACAAAAGTCAAATAGAATAATAAGACACAAGTGTGTGCTTTCATACGAAAATATATATTCCAATGCAATTGAATTTAAGATACTTTTTAGTAAATACTTGATGCGCTTTGAAGAATCGCAAAGACTGTTACAACCATATTATATTTGGCTTAAAATTTTTTTTTATTTTTTTATTTTGGCTTAAAATAGGTGAACAATTTTTGAAAATGGAAAAGATGTATATCAATTATAAATTAAAATCGTTCTCCTGACGAATTGCTGAATCCTCAGCAGTAAACCGTTTACATTAAAACGCACTTCCTTTATACTTCAAACAGCGTAACCTTAACCACTTGAGATAACAAGCAACTCACATTTAAAATAGACACACTTCACATGAAAGCGAACATCTTTCACTTCGCCATCGAGCGTAATTTATCGTCGACTTTTCAATGCCTTCGCGCGTGTCGTGCAAAATAAAATATATCGCCGTGCTATTTCTATTATTCTAATCCTAACAACGCTCATTCGTTTCGTGACGTCATGTCGTTAAAAAGCCCCCCATGCGTCTCGCTCGTTAGCGCACAATTTGTAAGTGTATTTCTGTGAGACACAAATGCAACTCAAAGTTTGTCTGGTACAACATTTCCATGCGAATATCCCGAGCGATCAGACACGTCTGACTGCAACGGCAACTTTAATTGTTCTGTGTTGTTCGCCAGTCGAGACTTAATCTTTTGGAGGGATACGGAGATCGGCTTAGAACTTGACTGGATTCCACAAATCAATCGGCTTATGTCCCACCCTGACG
>JABFPK010000087.1:1603-20880 GCA_022817445.1 Habroteleia sp. ZL-2020
ATCCAAAATAGTACTTGTTTGCATTGTTTAAAGTATATCCTCGGTGTACTAGCTAAAATAGTAATTTATATAATTTATTTTTCTCCGTTTACGGCAAAATTTTTATTTCTATAAGATTAATTTTTAAATTTTATAGTTTAAAATGAAAATGAAAATGAATGAAAATTTTAAATAAAAATCTTGTAGAAAAGATATTATAAAACCCATTTTGCCCAATTTGGGGGAAAAAGTCAAACAACATATATATATATAATGTTCATTTTTATATGGGTATATTTGCACACACGACCGTAGTTTGGAAAAGATCTTTATAATGTGCTGGAATCTTTTTGTGATTGATTCTAATTTATGATCACTGTTTAATTTAATTTGTAGAGGTTAAACTTGCATTTTTATTTTATTATTTATTTTTATTTGAATAATTGTTTTTACTTTTTATTTAAAAACTTCGTAAGATTTTTTGAAATATTTGAAATGTTTATTTCTGAGTAGTTTAGCTCGATTAACTTAATCGAATGAAAATAATGGAGTTAATTTGAATTTGTATCAAATGAAAGTGACATATAAGCATAAGCAACGGTAAGAACTTTTATTCGACAGTCTGTAAAGCAGATATTTCTTTTGAAGGCAAAATGTTTTTTTTGATAAATTTACTGCAGAGCGAAATAAAATATATTATCGGATGTTTGAACTGTTGATAGAAAACAAGTAAATTATACAAAATATGTGTAAAAATGTGTTTACAAAATTATATCCAATATATTAGTTTATAAACTGATATATGATATATAAATATATATAAATATATATAAATATGGGATATAAATATATAATATATATATATAAACTGATGTATTTAGCAGAATTTACATTAGTTGTAAAAAGAAAAGTTTTTAACAGAAAGTATTTTGAAAATGATTACTCATAAATTAGATTTATTTTTCTGATTATTCTCTTAACTACTGTTAAAAACATAATTTTCTACTTAAATTAGCATACTTATTATTTTAAATCGAAATAATTAATTTTATGAACTGATTTCAGATTTTGTTTATAAAATACACCACAAAAAGTTATAGTAAAAAATAGCTTTCAGACATTTGATTTACAATATTACAAGTAAGTTAAGGTTATTTAAGTCGTTTTTCGAGCGAAGCACCTATTACGGAGTGCGATATCCAAAAAATATACCACCGTAGTTTGGGCTCTTTATTGGTTGTGTTCACGGAGTAGTTTGAATTTTACTGCGTGCATTATGGACGCTGCCAACAGTTATTTGCCAAGTCACAGAGTGGCGCGGTTATAGTCAGTTACGTGGCCAATTCGACATGCACAAATACGTTAAAATGTTTTATAACACGACAAATATTGAATTTATTTGACTTCACAATGCTCTCATTACTTAATTACAAACACAGACAATCTCGAACAAAATAATTGGGAAACATATTTTTTATTTAAAATCAGCCACTGCATGAAATAAATTATATGAAAAATTGGAATGGTAATTTGAAGACCAAGTTTTAGTAATTGAAATATGCTTGCACTAGGAATAATAAAATAAGACCATTTTATTAGTAATTGAACTATATAGTATTTTGAGTTAATCATAATCCTGCAATATCACAGCTATAATTTTAATTCAAAATAAAATTAAAATAATGACTCTGGGATATATATTAATTAATATCCCAAGCATGTTTAAGGCAGATATATGCCCGCGTGAAATAATATTGCTTCAATATCATTTTATTGTCCCAGGCAGTGCTCTTAGAGTCGGTGAGATATCGCTCCGACCTAAAATGTAAGTTTTGATTACACAGACGTTATTCCAGAGATATTTATTTATATTAATATTTATAATAATATGTTTTTTTAATCAGTAAACAACGATTAAACAATCACACTTTAAGAAAAATGTCCTTCTTCATCATTAAATTTTAAGTAACAAAGATTAAAATTTTGAACTTTAATTTATACTCCAGATATTTATTTCCCATTAATCTAATTATTCTGAATCGAGATATAAAAAGTTACGTTTCTATATACAATACCTTTTCCTGTCATTTATTAACTAATTAGGTTTGCCTTTTTACTGTGAATTGAAGCATGTGAAATTGTTATGCAGCTTTAATGTCCCAATGAAGATTAACTGCACTTATTGTAATCATTCTAATGAAACACGAGATGATAAGTAATTGCGACGACCATTAATATGTATAAGTTGAAATCTGGTCACTTGAAAATAAATAGACTGCTTTTTGTCTGACAATGAGGTTTTTGGCGCGTGGCCATCAGAATACTCTCACGGTAACTTTTATTTCTCAACGCGAAAGTTTAATGGCGACCTACTCTGGTGGACTATACTCGAGATTGCTATGGTTTAAAAGTTAAAGCAACGGCTCGGATTAAGCGTAGCGTGCTTGTTATGTAGCGGAACGTACAATTAGCTAATTAAATTACTTCATTTTTAAGACACCTTCGTCAAGAAGAAGCAAAGATCAACGAACTCACACGTGCAATAAACCACGACAAAAACTGTATAAAACCAAGATACTCCACTCCACAGTTGTATCAAGCCTCTTCTGAATAAATTATTCAACGCATTTGTGAGCGCGATTTCTTATTAATTGATCTTACTAATTAATAATCATAGGAAATTAAGAATTTGATGTGGTTTTTGTTTACAAAGAATAAATTTTAAAAAATAATAGAAATAAATTAAATGTTTACGTATTAATGACGTTAGATATGCATGCAAGAAATATTGGGTATTTAATTAAAATTAAAATTTTTTTTAAGCTATTTCACACACGCAGTTCAGAAAATTAATAAGATATAAAAAGGAAATTGTAAGTAAGAATTAAGTTTTTGATTATACTTATATTTAATATAGTTATCTAATTAATAAAGTAGGCATTTGTGTGTGTGTAAATATAATAATTAATAAATGTAAATAATTATTTTTAGTAATGATTAACGTCTGTTTTATAATAACTTAATTATCTTTTTTATTAACATAATAACAAACTATATTTATTTTTTAAAAAAATTTATCCTTTACAGTTCATTTATATACAACGTTTCAGTGTGTAATCATCATCCTGTTCAAGTCATTACAAAATATTTAAAAGTTCTGACGCGTCTTGTCAAAACATCTTCAATTGCAATTCAATTACGTCAACAATTATTAAAAACGTTTCAAGGTATTAACAGTATTTTGTCCATATGTATCTCTTATAGTTTGAAAGTAATTGTTGTAAATGTATAAGACATGTTTTTTCTGGTTCAATGTCCAATATATAATTTTGACAAGACGCGTCAGAACTTTTAAAAATTTTAAAATGACTTGAAGAGGGTGATGAATTCACACCGAAACTCTGTATATAAATAAATTGTAAAGGATAAATTTTTTAAAAAATAAATATAGTCTGTTATTGGTCGTTAATAATAAAAGGTAAATAATTATTCTCGAGTTACTTATGATCAATTCAACTACATTTCGATCAACAGTTCTTTCGTCTTCATAAGATCTTTAATTTAAAAAAAGTAATTTCTCTTATATATATGATTTTAAATAAAAATACAGAATTATTGAACAATATAAATTTTCATTTATTTAAAAATTTCATTTATTGTCTGATATGATAAATTCTTTTTTGAAATAACCCTATGAATAAATAATAAAAAAATAAGAATTTCATTTTTTGGTCGGTATTATTATTATTATTATGTGGTAATAAGTATCCCGAGAATAATGAATACTGTAATAGTAAAAAATAAATTAAATAAATAATTGTTCAATTTTATAATTATTTTGCACTGCACTGATATTTGTGTTTCAAAACATTAATAGTTATTAGATATGCTATGTAATATGTATGTGTATTATGTAATAACAAATATATATTTCAAAACTATAATAGATACTTATAAAATTTAATTATATGCAATATAAAATGCGATACAGTCCAATTTTTTTTTTATGTATTTTAATTCTAACTTTGTATTATTTTTTATTGCATATTTTTTATATGTTGCATATATCTAGTTATATCTATTTTCAGCTCTGATAACATTTGAGAAATTTTTTTTTTAAAACAACCATTTTGCTATCTTTTATTTGCAATTCTCAGTACGTACTTCAAATGCTCATTAAATTTGGACTTGATAACTGAAATGCACATTTATCTACACAAATAGTCACTCTGTATTTAAGAAGATAATAATTCAGCTATATAAACTCTGGTAACAATATTTGCGTAGTTCACTAGCGAAATGTTTTCCCAGTACCTAATTTTGGTAATATTGTGCTGCTTACAGCCTTCCGTGATACGGGGTTCGCGGATATTAGCGATAATACCAACACATTCGTACAGTCATCAAGTAAATTTTAGGCCGATAATGATCGAGTTGGCTAGACTAGGACACGATCTCATCGTTATCACTACGGATCCCATTAATGATTCGACGATTAAGAATTATACAGAGATAAATATAGGCCATTTGATTACACGAATTCAGGATATAGATTTTGTCTCCCTTCGGTTTAATATGTCCTGGTTTGACCATACTGAAATGTTGTACGATTATTCTTATAATGTATGTGATAAAATTCTAAATTATCCTCCAGTTAAGAAATTATACAGTCCTCCAACCAAGCAGAAATTCGATGTGATTTTACTGGAGCTATTATGGTTCCATTCCTTCTTGGGACTATCTCATATTTTTGATTGTCCTACCATTGGTAAGCTGCATTTAAATATATAGTAAATCCCTTCCAATTGACAATAATTGGTAAAGATGATAATAGTAGTAAAATGTAACTAAAAGTATATAAGTTAGTGTAAAATTTTAGATGTAAAGAAACGTGATTTTGTTGCTGTGGGAGTATTTTAATTATTTATAAAGAATCTTAATTTAAAATTCATTTATGTTTATCAATCAAGGTAATAAATTGTAATTGTAATTTATTGATTTTTATTGATTATTTATTAATTTTTAAAAAAGGATATTTTTTATAGAAAAAAAGGATTAGTATTTAAAATTTTCTCCGATTAAAATAAATGTTTATCATTTAAAAATAGACAATTTTATATGAAGCGTTTGGTATTTTATAATCACGAAAATGATTTCAAAAGCTTTGTCCACGTCTATTAACATAAATATTCGGTTTAAAGATTTTGATTAGTAGTGTCTTATATCTTGTATTGATTATTCATAACAATTATATTAATGTACACAAATTATGTCCAGAACTGATAACGTTTAATATATTATACAAAAGAATATTCACAAGCCCGAGAAAACGGAATATAAATTCGATTTTCCAATGAATTTTATTTCTTTCTAACTGTTCTAATTTTGTTCTTTAAGAATTTGCATACATTAATGTTAAAGAAAATTTTGATTTTTAAAGTACAAAAATTGTTTGAACCTTTTTCTTCAACTTTTTAATGGCTTGAATATCGGTAACATGATAACAATAAAAGTAGAATGTTAATTCGATAAAAATATAATTGAGATACGTATTAAAAAATAAATAATTTAAAATTCATACTTGTGTACGTGAGTATATTTTATTTGTGTGTGTTTTGTATCCTTCGATCAATATATTATTATATTTATTTGCTCGTGAATACACCCTTGTTCGATTAAAGAACAGAGTCAACAACTTTTTATTAAAAACTATCAAATAATGAAACACTTTCAATTGCTTTTTATTTGAATTAATCGAATAAAATAAATCATTTTCCATTTGTATTATTTATATTATTTTCCCGAATTGTGAAATACTAAGCAAAATGCTGGAAATGAATTATAATGTGATTTTTCAAATTAGCTCTACCTTTCATAAAAATTTATATCCAAAATTTAATTTAACCAATAACGATGCTATGAAAATTTGATTTACTTTACAATAAAATATATATATAATAATTTTTCAATAAAATGTAACAAATTAAAAGAAGTCAAATTAAGTTCCAATTCATATTGTTTCCTATTTTACTTTTTCATAATTTATAGGTAAACTATGGCATTTATTATTTTATATAAATATGTTTGGTATAAATAAAATGTAGATTTATAACATTATTTTTCAAATATATATATTTCAATCTTATATTTTTAATGATAAATGCAAATTATAAAAATATATAATTACACTTTTTTAACACGAGAACAATATTCTCATTTGTCTTTTTTGGTAGGATTAACATCATTAGGTCTATTTCATTCAGTGGACGACATTCTTGGACTTCCTACGTTGGAGTCCTACCCTTCTAATTGGGAGATGGGAAATTCTACTGGTGATCATTTGCCTTTATGGCACAGAATATCTAATTTTCTAACCCGCACTTATAACTTGTATAAGTATAAAAATATATTGCTTCCAACGCAAGATAAAATCTTAAGGAAATACTTGGGCAATGATGTTCCAAATGTCGAAAAACTTGTTAAAAATATTAGTCTGGTGCTAGTAAATCATCACGAGGTTCTGCAGTATCCTAAAGTAGCGATAGGGAAAGTTATTAGTATAGGGGGACTGTACACATCATTAAATTTAACTCAAATTGTTCCTCCGGTAAATATTAAAATCTACAAATTCTTAGCTATACTCAAAGATCAGAATATTTTATAATTTATTTTCCAATTGATTTGATTATTTAAGAAATTACAAAAAATAATGGACGACGCCACGAATGGTTTCATATATGTCAGTTTTGGTAGCAACATACAGAGTAGAAATATGCGTCCTTATTTGAAAAAAATTCTAATTGATACATTTTCCAACTTGCCTCACCAAGTTATATGGAAGTACGAAGATAATTCGATGCAATCACTATCGTCAAATATTTACCTATCAAAATGGCTGCCACAACGAATGGTTTTAAGTAACAATCAATGAGTTCTTTTTAATAATTCAGTATGCAAAGTAAATTAAATCACGATAAATGTATGATATATCTAAATTTGTTTGAAATGGTTTTAGATCATCCGAACATAAAGTTATTCATCTACCAAGGTGGTCTTCAAAGTACTGAAGAAGCTATAATGAGTGCAGTTCCTATGGTGGGTGTACCTTTTATGTCGGATCAGGACTCTGTCGTCATGAGGATGGTTTCAATTGGGGTGGCAAGGAGTATCGAGATTACTCGTTTGGAAAACTCTAATCAATTTGACGAAGTAATCAAAGACGTTTTATATAATAAAAGGTAATTTTAAATTGTATAATTTAAAGGCACATTTAGCATTTGCAAAATTTAATTAATTCTAGTCTGAAGAAACTAATCTGGCAAAAGTCTGGTTAAAGTCTGGTTAAGTCTGGCTCATGATCGAGTTCCAGACTTTCTTTAGACTGGCATCCCATACTACTGAAGTCTGACACACAAAATTTTTGTCAAATTTAGAGACTGAACAACAGTAAGGCGTCCCAGATTCATACCAGACTAACAAAATCCGGCATCCCAGATTAATAAATTTTAATAATAGATAATAGATTTAAGAATAGATTAATTATAGTCATCTAGCGGGAATAAGGGCCGCCAGACTTTGGTAGTCTGGCAGGATTATGGATGACCAGACTACCGTTCAAAAAAGGGAAGTCTGGAACTCGATCAGGAGTCAGACTTGGCCAGACTTGGCTGGACTTATTTTTTCTACTTGAGATTAGAAAAAGCATTTGAAATGAGCGTGAAATTGTTAAATTCATATTTGTTTGTAATCACTAATGTACCGGCCTTGGCGAATGATATCCTACTGAATTTGACGTAAGATTAGAATGGCTTCTTACGATATTTTCAGCATATAAAAGTTGACGTAAACTATTTTTTTTAGTTACAAAGAAAATGCATTGAAGGCCCAGAAATGTTTCAAAGACAGACCCATCGACGGCTTGCGTCAAGCAACATGGTGGATAGAATATGTGATTCGACATAGGGGCGCACCTTATCATTATTTCAGTGTCGCTGACGACCCTACTTTTAGTAGATACAACGAAGACGTCATCGCTGTACTCGCAATTTTTACATTTGTCATTGCATGTCTAACTGTGGTCACGTTATTTAAATTGTGTAACTGGTGCCGGCGTATGCTACTAGCAACTCCGCGATCGTCCAATGAAAAACTAAAAAGTAATTAATAAGTGAAGTTTATTTATTGAATCGACTATCATGCTATGAAACATTCATTTTTATCCATATTAATTACCTCGTTTACTACCAAAGTGTATCGAGGCTTGTGAAGTAGACGGTGTAAAAATATAATTTTGAACTGTTGCGAAATATTTTTACTACGATCGAACAAGCAAAAGTTCAGCAGATAAGTTTGAACTATTTAATTAAGTCATACAATATGTAAGGTGAAAATGAAAATAAAAGATATATTTAGCCATAAGTGCGGGAGGGAGTTACTTCTTTTCACGATATTACATTTAAGACAAAATATTACGTTTCGTTAGCTTTCCCGTGAGCATTTGCTTTTGGTAAAAGTAAAGTGTATTTCCCGAGAGTAAGGCACTTCGATTGCTCGTCGACGAACGACTTTAAATTGTATGATATGCAAAAACTGTTTTTACCGAGTCAGTTCGAGCAAACAAGTTTATATATACTATAATAACACCGAGCGCAATCCTTATCGAAATATAAGTCAAAGGGCGAGTTTTTATTGAATAGCAAACCAGAAATTAATAGTATCGAACACTTTGTGGTGCTCGTAGGTATTCGTTTTGCGTCTACACAGCAAATTGCAACTTCAATAACATATCACTCTTGATTAGTTTGGGAGATCTTCGAGCTCGATGCTGTGGATTGGTCCCACGAGGATTTCTGATTGTATACACAAAAACGGGAATAACGAAACCAATGTCTGTACGCAGGATACTAGCTTTTAAACGCGTAATCATGCTGCGCTCGAAAGAAAGAAATATCAAATAACTTCATATTTCTAGTTCCTTGGCACAAGTGTTCTCGAACACAAAACTTGATTTAGCCAATAAGAAGAGTATTTGCGTGTTCTGGGTCTGCTCGGACTATCAAAGTTTACGTGCACCAGACCAAATTTGACTCTGTAAACATAATTTGTATGACTATTGTTATATATGCTATAAATAATAGCCTTACCTGTAGCCATCAGTCCAGTCAAAATTGTCTAACAAGCTCCAAATTGTGTAGCTCTTGATATTACATCCATTCTCCATAGCGTCGAACATTTCTTGCATGTAACAAAACAAGTAATCTACACGATCTTTATCATATATATTACTTCCGTCATCAGAGTATCCATTTTCCAGAATATATACTGGTGGGTTATTGTAATTGTCTCGAATTTTGCAGAGAATACTCTTAAAACCTTGTGGAACCACCTATAATCGACAGATAAGAATTAATTAATTTGCACGATATATATTAGCGGCAATAATCCGAAAACTACCATATTAGCAATCATTCTTCTAAATCATTAACAAAAAATCCTAGCCACTTGAATTTTTATGCGATTTGAAGAAAAATCAATGGACATTAATATTCTAATAGCCAATTAAAGCAAAAAAATTTTTTTACTGCGGTACAAGCTCGCAATGTTGGACATTCTTTAAAATTGTTGATTTCACTTTTTTGGCAGGGAGTGGAAGGGATTTTGAATCACGATAACTTATATGATCGTAAAGAGAAATATTCGAGCTATTCAGAACTCAAAGTATTATCCAATTTGGATCATATTCAACCAAGATATAACACATCAAATATTCGGTATTTTTGGTGCATTTTAAAGTGGTTTTTTATTTCCGCGGGTGTATTTCATAAAAATATATATTATTTATTTGTTTAAAAACATTTTATACGATGCAGTCCAGAGCAGACTTTGTCCTCTTTAGTTTTCTTTTTATATATATTAGTACTTAAACTAAATGCTTCTTTGCTAGCAACTTATTAGAAGTTACGTTTCTACAAAACGATCACCGAAGTTAAGCAATACTGGGAGCGATCGGTATATTGAAGGGTAACTAATGTGCCGGTCGTGATGTTGCTGGCAAAGCGGTTCCCTTCGCCACGTGGCTTGGATTCCATGTTAAATTGTAGGACAGATCCCATATGTGAAACACTTACAACTACACTCAATGTACACATATACATACAACTTCCATTACTCGCATACATGCATACCCGTTACAGGTAACCCATGCATCTAAAATATCCCTGCATTCATTGTAAAAATAGGTGTTTTAAAATGCTTTAAAATAAAACTTCATAAATGTAAAAAGTACAGTTTAAGTTTGTTCATATTTTTAATCCTTCAAACATTTGTTGCGTTTTAGTGTTTTATTTTAAACACTTTGAAAACATCCATATTTACAGAATATCACGAAGAATACAGAACGAAATGCTCAGCCATCCAAATTAGAATAATAATGAGTCATTTGCATCATTGACAGTAATGCAATCTAATGTAAACAAAAATAGAAATAGCAAAGAATCAATAATACACAAAAACAATAATAGCAATGACTCAAAAAACATATCATCCAAACAGAAAACGAAATATGAAATCTTTCCTTAATATTAATTTCTAATTACTTTCTAAAAATAAATACTAAAAAGCATCGTTACTAACATATAGCCAGTCGCTTGCTCCTTTTTTACACTGAGTGTAAGGAAGTTGACGTAATCCTGAATCGGCATAGTATGGGACATTTGGGATACTTCCAACGGGCATCACAATACTCGAGGTATAGTGATTCAATCCGAAATAGTCCGATGAATATCTGAAAGCATAAAATGTGTGCTAGCAAACAGCAATATCACAAAAGTTGTTTCTGTTTTTATGATGTATTCAACGGCAATAAATTACTTAATATAATTTAAACGTTTACTATTTGAATTTGCATAAATGTACATTTTAAAAGGTAAAAGTATTTCGCTTATTAATGTGACGGATAACAACGTACATGTCACTGTGTATGCATGCTACCATAAATAGCTATTATGGCCTTTAAAATATTACAAGTATTACGACGCCATAAAATTTCACTGATACATGTTGTGTTAAGTTAATTACTATTGTGCCGTAAAGTGCATTTATTTTCACTGTGTAAATGAAACTGTGAGTATTAACACTCCCGAATTCAAAATTTATTGTTTTTCATGAACAATGGAAAATTGTTTAATGACCAAAATAAAAAAAATTTCATTTATTTCTAACTGATAATAAAAATAGGAAAAAATGGTTAGTGTCCGTAAAACTCAAGAATATGAATTTGATATGAATATATTTAATTAAGATTATTGTTTTTTAATAAAGTGAATTTGTTTCGTCCTTAATTAACTAGAATCGAAGAAAGAATTACTATGTAAATAATCAATAGTCGATGAAAAACTGCGGAACACCTATTCAAATCTTATTAACAAAATAAGATTACCGATATTTCGATATCAGTTTCCATTAATCTGATAACCATGTTTCTTAATAACGATTTATACAATACTTTTTAATTTCATTATTATTATTTTAATAATTACTTTTTTAAAACTAATGAACGAATTTAACATTTAAGAGGAATATAATTTTTAAGTTAAAATATATGTTCCTTCGTAACGTTGTATAATAAAAAAATACAAAATGTATTTAAAAAATTAATTAATATATCAAGTATATGAACTATAAAATATTTTAAACATTTAGAATTTTATAAATTGAAGAAGGAATGCATTGGAAACAGCATAATGTACAAGCTATGAAATGTTGAAATATCCATTTCTAACTTCGCACACTCATTCATCTATACTTCTAAATGTTTCTCCGATATCCATATATTCGAAAACTATTTGACTCTACTTCTCGAATTCTTATTCGAGTTTTAATGTCAGACACGATGCGCTTGCGCTTGCTCTGTTTAATATTAAAGGTAACGTCGGCGTCGGTTAATTGCTCTCATTACTTCTCATATGTTTCATTTCACACTTATATTAAATTTAATTAATCTGAATATTTACCAAACTATAAAATTATTCATTACACAAGTTCTGATCGTAGCATTATTTGAACTCATTTAATGATCTTATAGCTTACTAAATTTCTTATTTAGTAGATTATATAAGCTAATCTTCAAGTAATAAAAACAATAAATAATGAAATAATTAATAATAAATATTTTTATGAATTTTTAAATATGTATATTAATAGAACAATGCTAGTTTATTTGAAGAATATGATCAAATCAACATTAAATAGATATTAGTTGAATAGTATTAGCTCAATCTTAGTTTTGTTAGTTTTGTTAGTTTCTCATTTTTCGGGTGATTTGTAGAATTTTTTCAAATTTAATCAAGATGCAAAAAAGTCTTATGTGGGTGGAGGGATGCTCAGAAACTTATGCATAAAATAATATATTTTATAACGTTCATTTATACCAATTTATTTAATTCACAATTATCTTGATTAATTTTAATTAAGTGAATTCATCTTTTATAAATATTTTACGTTATAAGATGCATATCATGCTTACGTTCTTGACATATGCATGTCTTGGTTTTATATGTCTTAATTCAAGACGTTTTTTGTAAGTTGATCAATAAATGTTAAAAATTCCGTATTTAATTTCTCTGTGAATGCTTTCATTTAAAATTAGAGAACTTCAAATTACTCATTCTTAGGAGTTAAATTACACTTGGACTTTTATTTCGTAACGATAAAAATATTAAATAAGAATCACCTTATATAATTAATCCAATAATCACTGAAAAGTGGCAATCTCGATTTAGTTCGGCCTTCAGCGATGCTGTTGTGGTAAATTCTGTCTTTCATGACTCTTGGATAATCGCCTTGCTGAGAGAAAATCGGGTTTGCGAACCAGCCACAATCGAAATCGAAAGCAACATCTTCGGAACAGCAGTCACCCGTGCTCCCTGCATAATGATTATTACAAGTCAAAGCGATTCCGATCTGTCCTTGCTGACGCGACCTAAATTCTGCATTATACATGTGGTACACCCTGGCATGGGCTTTCAGCACATTGTGGCCGCAAAGGTAAATGGCATTGTAATCATGTACACCTGCATGAACAATGCATATTGTATTAGCATTGAAAAGAACAGCGCAAATCAAACAGAGACGACCAATCAATAACTCACCAAATGATTGATTTCTGTCATCATAAAGGGTGCGACACAGTCCTGCCGGGTCATTGATGGTGCTGAAAAAGCGCACATAATAGCCTAACTCACGGAACACTATTCGTGCGTAATCAACGAACCAGTCGACCATCAGCTCGTTTGTCCAACCACCAAATTTGTCTAGATTCTTGGGGTGGTCCCAGTTATATAAAGTTACGTAAGGCTGGATGCCACAGTTTACCAGTTCAAAAATTAGGTTTTTGTAGTAAAGTAATCCATTTTGATTGATTTCATGCGAAAATCCTGTTGGTAGAATTCGGGACCAGCTCAGCGAAAAACGATAGTGGGTAAACTGGAAGACGTAGGAAGTTCTATATAGTGAATTGGTTCAATGAGTATTGTTCTCGATGGATGATGAATGGAATTTGTTGAAAAGCTAATAGATCAGACATGTGAATCGATATTTGTTAATACTTGGGAACTGGAGATATTATTTGTCTGATCTAAGCAGACATAAAATAGAACAAACCTGTTATATTTGCAATTTATTTTTGTAAAATCTAGATTTGTATCATTCGACTTATTCAGACCAAATATTAGGCTGAGACGATAAGAATGCAACTGATGAACTTATTACACTTGAAATAAACATAAAATTAAAATTTAATTATGTCTGAGTAGAACAAGTTTAATCATGCGTAATCAAATTCAAGTGATTGGTTCAAGATTGCTCAACAATTAAGCGATCTACAGAAATGAATCAGATGTAGCTATGTTGAAGATTGGCTGAGTATGATTATTTTCAAACTTGTTTTTGGTTTTGATTGGGACAGGTTAAAGGTGTATATAAAAAAAGTATATTTCAGTATTCTGTCTTATATTTTCCAAATGATTATCTAAATTGTTCAAAAACTGATACTGACTCCTTATAGGATGGATATAAGTTAATGAATCGGAAGAGTTATCCTTATAAAAGTAAAGATATTTATTTTTGAAGACATTTTGTCAAAAGACTCGTAATACTTTATATTTTAATTATAAATAAATCATGAAACATTCAGAATCATTCTAACATGATTAAGGATAAGTAAAACTGTGAAGGTTTATAGGGATTATAATATCTCCATTACATTAACGTGGTTGTTGAATGGGTGTTCTTAAAATATTCTTCATCATGACGTCGTTTGAATATAATTCATACATAAGGATTTCTGGCTGAATAATTTGAAATTCAACAAGGCATTTTGTAAAGTGAATAATAAAGTTTCAAACGTCAATACCGCGTTAACGAATCAAACGGATTCGTTAACGGCCATCCAAATACGAGCAGGAACATTTTCTAAGCACTTTAGCACTCACCCCTATGTCTTTAAGCAGTTGTACGTCTTCCCGGTATTTTCTGTATGAGTCACAAGCAATGTCGCCATTGTCTAGTTGCATGGGAGGACAAGATCCTTCATCATGGGTTCGCACGTCCCAATTACTTTTTCCCTTTCCTGAAACGGAGAATTGGTGTAGTGGAAAGTATTGAACATATGAATAGTTCTAAATCAGTTTTAAATTTAATTTAAGAGAATTGCCAATTCAAACAGAGAGAAACTCCTTTTAATATTAAAATAATTGTTATTCAAAAACTCGCTTAAAAATTGATTAAATCTCAATGAAATAGGATCACATGGATTACACACTTGAAAAATACTGATTAATATTGTATAAATTTTTGTATAGTTTAAATTTAGAGAAGATAAAAATTTATTATCATTTCATGATGTAGAATAATTATTATTGACATGCAACTTTAATCGAATAAAAATAATTATAATAACCGCTATTGAAACACACAGACAATAATAGGTAGGTGTATTATTAATAGATAGATTACACTGCTTGCATGGATAATTCAGATATTAAATTCGTAAATCTAATATCCATAATTAATTTAATTAAAATTTATCTGCGATTAATTTTTTTTTTAATATTTAAATTATATATGTATGTATTTGCAATATTTTAAGTAAACTAGAATTAATTTTTTTACTGATTACGTCTTGACTCGTTCCTAAGTGTTATATAAAGATATCGGTTAAAGAAAATCATAATTGCAATCAATTTTACATCAAAAGAATTTACGGTTAATAAATTTAATTTTAATTTAATAATCAAGATAATTCGTAATTAAAAATTTATTCCATTCACAACTCTTTGATTGGGATTTAATTATTCACACTTATAGTAATTAACAAGTTTTTATCAAGTTTACGTTCTTGCTTCTGGAAATACATAGTTTGCGCGTTAATTGTACGTATTTCCGCTAAGTGAACTCCGATGCAAAACAATCGTAGTTTCACTCAGTGACAATCTTTGTATAATTTGAAACTCTTTTGTTGGTTTTGCGCGAGTGCGTGTTTTGTACCGAAAGTGCATCACTCCGTACAAATTTCATCTTCAGAATGTGACAAAAATGTTCGGTAAAAATGATAATTAAATTATTTTGCAAGTAATCAAAATTCCTTCAACATGTTAAGTGCGTGCGCATCGTTTACTTCACCGTACCATCCGCAGTACACGTTTTGGCTATGCAATAAATAACTAAAACTCGTCACGCGAACATGTGTATTTCATTTTAGCAGTTCTCATGCCTCATTTCCGCATCTTCCTCGCGACGGTTCCGACCTTTGGGTCGTTGCTTGGCTTACATTAAATAAGTGAAATTTAATTTGCCGATTTTACGTTGCGATACCCAATAAGTATTTTCAAAAAATACGTTTCACTTTACTATAAAAACTACGTTACAATTTAATACAAATGCATATTTACATCATTCAAATTATTATACTTTAGTGAATAATTTAAATGCCAGAATAATCATAATAACAAGCAGCATTTAAAAAGCACCTAATTTAGCCTCCAAGAATTCAACGTAAAAGTAGTTTTTGCTTACATAATTCGAAATGAATTAAATAGAATTTAATTCACTTAATTTGCATGAGAATATCAAAATAAAAGCAATAAGCTTTCCTTTGGCTTCGATAAACAAACGATTTCTATAAATGAAATTCATCCTCACATTCAAAATGTACATTGAAGATGAATATTAATAGAATTTTCTTGAATATATTCTAGATATATTCTTTTATAACGTTATAATTGCATTTTGAATACGTGCACGTCGGCCGAGTTTCATCTTTGAAAATAAATAATTCTGTGTGATATGTAACTAAATTTATATATTTATACCGTCTGAGTCCCATCCACCTTCAATTTGATATGCCGAAGTTGCAGATCCTATCGAGAATCCAGAGGGAATGCAAGTGATGTTGAATCCCCCGACGATACTAATTTATAACGTAATTCCATTATTATAATTTTACAAATATCATCCGAGTATTAGTACCTCGTGTCAGATGCGCTATTGATTAACTATAAGTAGGATTATTTCCTTACTTGGATAATAAAACGACGCCGATGCAGATTGTTCGAGCACTCGAAGCCATCGTTGTGTTTGAACATCTCTAAAACGGCAAGTGGAACAAGTTAAGAAATATGGTAATTTTCTATCGAGAAACCGAGCTGTTTTCAAACAGAAAATTTACATCTCGAAGTAGTACGCAGCGATAACACATATTTTACATAACAATTTATAAAAAAATACGTGAATGCGAAAAAAGACGCCGTATCGAACGCTTACATGTCGCGGGGCGTTCCGTCAAATAGTAATTGCACGTATGTGGGAGGTATATTAAAAAATATATCATTGTCTTATGTTATCGTTAATAATGCTGCAAATTTTGCTGCATCATTGTACCTTTTGATTAATACTTTTCAAATACGTTTATTTTAAACTATCATCGTCTAACTTTTTCAAATAACAAACTACTTTTATTGAACTCGATAGAAAATGACGGCATGGCTGTAGTTTTATGGTTTCAGCATTAGTATAGTTGTTGAAAGACGAAATATATAAGGTATATTTAGCAGAAACAATCTGTTGGGTTTCTCCTGTGAAAGTCACGCGCTATAACCCCACATGGTTATTTTCAATTAAAGTTAGATTTATTTATTTGAAATACTTTAATAACTTTGTAGATTTAATCAGTAAATTATTTAATAACATTTATATATATGTACAATGGGAGATTTTATCGAAAAATCCTTTGTTTAATCATTTATTTAATCATAAAATGATTCTTCGATAAAATAACTACTACCCATGTCTAAAATCTATATATAATTTTAAATAAATTGATATAATTTTTATTGACATATACGAAACATATATATAAAACTCGAAATAGTTACGTTAAATTTAAAACTTAAATTGAACAAGAAACTTTTTTCTATAATTTTTATGAAATTTACATTTTTCTTACTGATTAATTAATGCAGAAACATAATAATTTGAAATAGTATTCTACTTTAATAAACACAATTTAATGGTAAAATTGACCGTGGAGGGTTTGGAAGGTTAATTTTGTATACAAAAAATTTTAATTAATTATTAATTCCATTATTTCAATGGAAGAAATAAAAGGAGTGAAATTAAAATGGATTAAATAATAAACAATAACATTTTAAAATCTACTTGTAAAAGTGACAGAAATGCATGCATAAAACGAGTGAACTACCTTCAATCGAGCCACGCCTTGTATTGACAACATTTGTTACACCAACGATAAACTGTTTGCGGCTTAACATACGACAAAGTTGACAAACATCTTCCGCGATGCATATGAAAAAACAATATTAGGATAATAAGCCGTGAGTCAGATATACGTTCTGGTTATATCATAATTACACATTTAAAAGAGTACATAACCATTAAAGCATAATCGAATTTCCACGTGAATTACAATTTCTTTTCTTAGTCACGCAAATAAACATTGCAACAGAGAATATAAAACAGTCATAAAGGTTTTTAATTAATTGGTCTAATTGGTTCTCTATTAATAGAAGTGATTTGCTTTGTGAAATTTTATAGATTTATAAGTTCAATTGGTCGTAATTCAATTTTGATAAGCAAAGTTTATATCAATTTCGTAATTTATTTTAAATGGCACTCTTATACTTGTTCATCATTTTCAGTTTATTAACAATTCAATAATACGACAAAGCAACGTTTAAAACGTTTATTCTCTTTATGCTCATTACATAAAACGTCACAGTACGCAGATAAAGCGGTTTGCGCACCTTTTGACAAGTAAATATTTTATTCGAATGATTGAAAGTTTGGGCATTTTTATAATGAAATCCAAAATTCCACTGTCTATTACCAATTGGTATCAATGGTTCCGATAACACTACACTTTCAATCGATAACAATTAATCGATTAAAACAGATAATTTCAGTAATTTTTAGGAAATAATTTGGCTATTTTAAACTGTATTTAATTTTGAAAAACTTAAACATCGTGTTAGCATTTTACGATTTTCCCGTTGTTTGTGTCGATTGCAAATTGCTCTTAGATAACATACAAACATCGTTTCCGTAAATGCTCGTGATTAGCTTGATTGTGTAAAAAAAAAATTATTATGCAATGGAGAATTTTTGTTACATGTGACAGTATATTGTTTAACGTAATAATTATAGATCAATTATAGATTGAAGGATTTCGTAATTTGTAACCACTTGAGTAAAGCCATTTATCAAAATCGGGGATATAACGCGAAATTATTAATATTCATCAATTCACTGTTAGAATACGTACAAGGAGATGCAGACACTGGAATTATAATAAATTTTTTTTATTTTCTTTATGTGTATAAAATGTCGTCACGAGGTTTGCTTTGTATATACAATTAAGTCGATGTCATGTGCAAAATGCAATCAAGAGTATGTTCAAAATATATATAAATAAAACGATTACTAAAATAATTAGTAATCATAAACAGACGGAATAATATGTGAAACGAAGCTTTCAATTGATTAATGAATATATATTACTTATGCAGTTAAACATTGTCCCTATTCAGACCTGATACTTTCCTCCGGTTTGTGTAATGGATTTTGAACGCTATTGTAATTCAAATGTCATCTTTGAAGTCCGTTGGATTATCGAACTGTGGAAAGAGTTCTGCCTTTTTGATTACTGAACTCAACCAGTATGATGAATTTTTCCGTATTCTCTTTCTATTTGGGTCAGTGAAGTTAATTCGTACTAGTCCAAAACC